>PVLD010004268.1:0-127947 GCA_004027595.1 Dinomys branickii
CGAAAAAAAAAAAAAAAAAAAGACCGAGTCATGAGTGCCCTCAGGGAAAAATGCCCCCACACTATAAAAACTGAGCTGTGTATATGGCAAAGATAAAAGAATATGTATTCCCAAGGGCAGAAATCCTTACCATTATGTTAACTGATTGTGTGATATACAGTGCTTATAAAACTGATACTCAGTAACCACTATATAATAATTTATTAAGTGCAGAAAAGGAGAAAAATGTCTAAAAGGCTATATACAGTGTGGGCAACACTACTGAGCAGATGAGAAATGTTTCTTTTTGCTTATGTGAGTTGTGTCATGGATTTAGTGTATCTAAAACTCATACTCCTCTCCAGAAAGCCTTTCCTTCCAGAAGCCTTTCTCTCAGTGAAAGACTCCGCAATGTGAATGATGTCACTTTCATATTCCAATTTGAAGTGCAGAGACATCAATATTTTCTCAGCCTGGGTAACTGAATTATGTTTGTCATTCATAGCAATACATCTATCATTATATTGTTGAACCTTTCACTGAGAGAAAGCCTTCTGCAAGAAAAGGATTCAGGAAGAGAAGTATGATTTTTAGATATACTAATCCATGACCCAACTTGATAAAGAGAAAGAACAATTTCTCACCACCTCAAAGGTGCTGCCCACGCTTTATATAGCCTTTTATACATTTTCTTCTGGATCATGATTTTTCTATGTTCTCACCTATTTCAAATTAGTAGAATATTAATTAATTCATGGTGAAGATTGGTATCAAAATTATTGCTAACACATAGAAGTTTCAAAGTTTTTATCATTCAGGTATAGGATAGGTATAAGCCAAACTTTCAAACTTTTATAGCTCATGTAGACCCATGAAATGTTTTTTGTCAGGACTTGAGAATTGCTTTATAAATTTTGCTAAAAAAAAAAAAAAAAAAGAAATACAAATACATTGGGTATTGAAGTGTCTTTGGTTTCTGCCATTTCTAGCTGTAGCCAGCAGGTGGTATCAAGCAATTTTACATTTGCCGTATCACAGTTTGTGTCTGACTTCTGAGACTTCTCTTGGCTAACTTGTGCTGCACACACCAATCCCTTGGACTCACACACACAGCATTTGGTAGAATAAAGATGTGCAAGAGAGTTTCATTTCTCTTCCTTATTTACACTTGTTTTGATTTACTTTCAGCATTGCATTTTTCTCACTTTTCAAAGTATTTTTAGAGGCACAGATTTCTACATGATAACTCATCTGTTCCATACCAACGCTATTGGAAAGCACTATGTTTAATCTCTGCTTTATAAATAAAAAAACTGATGATGAAAAGAGTCCAGGAAAATTCCTTAAGATCACAAAACTGGAATTCAGACACCTGGGCCTGAAGCCCACAGTGTCAGTCCCAGGGCTGAAATCATCTTCTGATCTGACTTCCTTCATTCAGAGCATGGTTAGACATGACACTCTGGCTTCTTAAACACCATTTACTCAAATAGGATTTGAAATGCCCATTAATTAGATAAGGTTTTTGTCATCTACACCACGCAGTGGTAAGCATTATGCAAAATTAAACCAGAGTATGAAAGAGCCATATGTTAGATATTGGCTATGCAAAAGAAGAGATCATATATGTTTCATATACATGCACTGGAATTTTAGTGATAACAGCACTTGAAGGTCTCTATTTTACTGAGAAAGAACCAAGCCTGCCAGAGAAGCTGTGCATTGCGGTGGTCACATGGAAAGGGTGAGGGAAGAAAGAGTCTGTTGGAATTTTCAGTGGACCCTCATTTGCCACATGATCCATGGAAAAACGCTCACTGTGGGAAGACAGAACAGTGGAAGGTTGCTGAGCTTTCTAGATAAGTAAATACGCATGTGCTTATTAGTGCTCAGGCCACTTTGAGTGTACTATGGTGAGACGGAACCAGTAAGCAAAACAGCTGGCATAAGAAACTTTTATTCTATTACTGGAATGAAATTACAGGAAAACATGGAGGGAGGGTAGGAGAAAGGGGCTATAGACACAGTTAACAAGTTGTAAAATCGGGTAAAGAAAATAAAATTTACATATGGGCAAGATTTGAATATGGTGAAAAATAGCCTCATAGTAGACCCATATTGAAATTGCTAAAATGTTTTATCAGCTTAAATAGGTAGACTCCTGTCTAAATTTCAACTGCAAGTACGGATTGTGAAACATGATTGAGTTTATGATTTGCTGACATTTGAATTTGCATTTTCTTGGAGAGTATTGAAACTTGGGAGAAATGATCAGCACTATGACACCCGTGAATTTACACTTCAATTGGCAGTGATGGATGCTATCAAATATACCTTTATAAATTAAAATTTATTTGTTTTTCTTGTCACAAAAGCAAAATAGATTCACTCTAGATAAAAGAAGAAAATAATAAAGTCTCCTTAGTACTGATTCCTATAGGTTGCTACTGTTAGCCTTTTAGATTACATTCTGAGAGAATTACATATTTTATTTTTCTAGTATTTCACTTTAAAATACTACCAAATATAAAACAATAAAAAAATTCATCCACAATTCTATTTTAATTTTCTCATTCAATTGTGATACTACATTTCTCCCTGAGTGATAACTGCTGATGAATGTCCTTCTAATTTTTTAAACTAAATTGATTCGTGTACACTTGAATTGATATGCAAATCCAAGTACATGAATTTTTTTTAAAACCTGTGTCAGGAAACTTTTTCTAAAAAATTTGTAAAGCAGATGTAGTATAAACATGTTTTCCATTCACATATAGCTCTGCTTGTTCTTTGTCACATACTTAATATAGATATTTCATACTTTTTATTTAATAATTTTTATATATTTAAATAATTTTAAATATTTTATTTAATAATTTTTCCATCTTCATATGAATGAATATTATAAATTGCCACTCTTTTTATTTTATATGATATATAGAGTTCATATAAAGAGTTTTGTATATTATGTCAGGAGGATAGATTTCTGAAAATGTAGTAGTAGCGAACATAAATACTGGAAAAGATAATATTCTTATATTTATAATGGGTCAGTTTGCTAAGGGTGTATACAACCTTCACCTCTAGAACAAGTAGCTTTGTTTCTATTTTGCAGATAAGAAAAGTAATGAAAGCAGTCAAGTAAGTTGACTGAAATCATACTGCTAGTAAGTGTAGCACTGGTATTCAAACTGAGGCAGTCTGAATGTGGGGCGCTCTGAGGACTTACCACACCATAACCTGATATTCCATACTCTCCCATTCTATCCAGCAGCAGAATTGTGGAGTGCCATACCCATTCAAAATGTTAGAAGTGGCATCAGCAACAATGGTAGCCTGTGGGATTCTGAAATCCCAGCCCTTCATGAAAACCATGTACAAACTAGCCAAAACCATAGGTAACTTTCCAGAGCTTTGGACATTAACCAAAAACTTGCAGCAACACTGGGTGTATGTATTCCAAAATAGTGGTTGAATCCTGTCAAGAAAAATAAGCTGAGAGTGGTCTCATACCCTGGTCTTATATCTCATCCCCAGCTAAATGGTAGCCATGGAGGCGGCAATAATGGCCTATCATCTTGGTATCTGTTTATTTTGTGTTTATCATGTTATATTGTGTTATATATTTGTGTTATTTTGTGTTATATTGTGTTTATTTGATCTTACTCAGAACTCCCCCGGGATCAGTGTCAGAACCCGGGGAGAACTGAATGGAAACATTTACAGCAAAGGTGGTCACATTCACGCTGCCTGAGGCAATGGGTGTTCCGGGCAAGCAGTGGACTATCACATCACTGAGAGGAAAGGCTGGAGGAGGAGCTGTACACAAACATTTTTGAAGGAACTGACCTGCCCTTATTCTTACAGTCCAGAAGTCTACATTTGTACCTACAACTATTCACAGAAAAGACTTGAGAAAACCCCATGGTTCTCATCTCCAGGTGATTTTGAGGTTCTGCATAAGCACAGGGTAAATGGCCATTGTAAACTGCCTGGGTGAATGTTGAAAATATACCGCAAACTGCACATGGAGCTACCTGGCAGAGATTAGATTTGTGTAGCTTCAGGGATGACTCCACAGCTAGCAACACAGAGACTTCAGTGGCTGCAAACTGAAAACACAGACTTATAGAATAAATTAGGAAAAAAAACTCAGTAATCCAATAAGCAATGAATATATTAGCAATGATATTCCACCAAGGTAAGCTATATACTTGCCAAAGATTACATATGTGTATGTATGTATGTATGTATATATATATATATATATATATACACACACACGCACACACACACACACATATATATTTGAAAGCTGAAATGACACAATTTACATATATATAGGTGTATATGTCATATTCTATATCTTCTGTAGAAGATATAGACATTAGGCTAAAACTTTTCATATTGCTGCCTACACACACAATTTGTCTGTTTAAATATTTTTTTAAATAAGGTTCAGCAGCAGGTGAACCAAGTTTTTTCTACCTTTTACTTCTACTGTAACCGTCAGATTCCAAGGTACATTAACTCATGGTCAAATAGAATTATAAGTATTTTAACTTACTAATTCTATTTTAGGTGAGAAAATGAAGCTGATTTTTACTAAGGGAAAGTAAAAACTGAAGTATGAAAAGCTCCATGATATAAACAAGCATTCTTTAACATTTTCATTAATTAATGCATCCTCTCTGTACCTAAGTAAACTTCTATTACATGTCTAATAATATGTGATTGTAGTCATGGTGAATGCTGATAGTTTCACTCATACCCTTAGTTATGGCCTTCTTTTTTCTGAAGAAATGTGATTTCTTTGGCTGCTCACAGAAAAGCTATCCAATGAAAGGAACTAAATAATTTCTTTAATGTAATAAGTTACAAAATATTCTTTAAAAGGTAGAGATTGACATTTTAAAAATTTTGTTTCTAGTGGATTAATTCTCATAGATTCTAGCAGGATCTGTCTTTTTTTTTTTTTTTTTTGCGGTACTGGGGATCAAACTCAGGACCCTGTGCTTGCTAGGCAGGCGCTTATTCCACTGAGCTATATCCCCAGCCTCTCATAGATTCTAAATCACATTATGGAAAAATGTGCACTCAGTGCTAAACAACCCAGAATTAATTTTGTACTTACATAGACGCACTTGAATTAGGAATTTCTTGAGCACAGTTCTGCTGTAATTTCTGGTGTGAGTGGCTGGTCCATTGTTTAGTGTGACTCAAGCAAATGAGCAACCAATTAATATAAGGCATTGTATAGAATTTTAAAAATTAACATTACTGAACAATGAATCAATTTAAAGTGCTTTTCCTCATAGATAATTCTAAAGATTCACCCATCTGTTTTTTTTTTTTAAGAGCAGAATATTTATTGAAAGAAAGAAAGCTTCTATCCAAGAGAGCAACAGAAGGGGGGCCCGAGTGTGTTACCCCCAACTCTGTCTCTTCCAGGGACTTTTATAGGGAAAAGCCATGAGGTGAGGCGGGTCCAAGGTAGGGGAAATGGACAAAACTATGGTCCACCAATAAGACTGCAAGGATGAATATTTAGGTAAGACTGAGTGGACTGGGATCAAATGGGAAAGAGAGTCACATAGCAAGCGGGCATGAATGCAGAGCGGGGCTTTCCCATAAGGGTTGGGTCAGGGGCTTTTCCCGTAAGGGTTGGATCAAAGACTCTTCAAGGTGGTCAATCCCTGCTGTTTATCCCTGGGGAGGTATGTGGATGCATTTGTTTAGTCTTCCGTCTTGAGGTCTGGCCCACAGGTATCTTATCTTCTATGTTGGCTTCTTCGAGGGCACAGCCCTGTCTGACTGCCTATAGTATTTCTATCTATCTCAGCTGCCTATAACAATCCCCCCTCTGAAGAAGTAACCCGAACTGCCATGAGGGAGTAACGGGCGATGACCGCTCTGGCTTCTTCAGGCTGAAAGGGGTCGTAGTTGTTGATCGGCAGTCAGAGATACTCTCCAGAGGGTCTATCTAAAGGCCCTCGATAGACACCAGGCGTTTTCATCTTGGGTAGTGTATAGCTTTAAATCTGGAGGAGACAAAGGCGAAGAGCCAATTAAGTATGCATGGGCCAAATAATAAGATCAACAAGATTATTATGAATACAGTTAACAAAGATTTTCACCAAGAGGAACCAGTGATGGCCTCCCATAGAGAGGATAAGTTCCAGGGATTTTTAGAATCTGACATATCATTGATCTGTTGCCTGACATCTTGAATAGCTGATGAGACATTAGCAGAGGGATCAGGAAATGTACACACAACATTCAGTTTTTATAATTGCACAGGTACCCCCTTGTGCTGCTGTTAGAATGTCTAATGCCATCCGATTTTGGAGGACGGCCTCCCTCATTAATTTTACTTTTTCATTTAGGAGAGAGAGACCAGCTGTGGTGTCACTTAAGGCCCGCTGAGTATGGTTAGTTAAGGCCTCGATGTGCTGCATGACGTCTTCTAACCCTGGGGAAGGGATAAAGATAGACGCCAAGTGATCACACCAGTGAAACACGCTCCTAGACCATCGGTGCTGTAAGCGGGGTAAATTGGCAGGTTTGTCAATAGTTTTGACACTCCTGCCTTGTAACCAGGCAAATCCTAACATGCATCTTTCTATCCATCCAGGGGGTAGCCAGGGCCACAAATTGGTCCCACAAGACCAATGAGTGCCACTGGGGGCTTCCCATCTAATTCCAGGGCGAGTAAGCTAATCTGTTGCAAATCAGTCTTTAGCCTATAAGTATTTTAAATGGACTGAGGCCTAGGATATGAGGATCTTTAAAAGCAAAAAGAAACTGGGAATCTCCATGTAGATGAATACAAAAGAAAGCATCTTTTAAATCTAACACTGAAAACCAGCTGGCATCTCCTGGAATTTGAGAAAGGAGTGTATATAGGTTAGGTACAACTGGGTGAATTGGCACTACTGCCTCATTTATCAATCTGAGGTTCTGCACTAATCTCCATTCCCCACTGGGCTTTTGAATTCCCAAAATTGGAGTGTTGCATGGACTGTTACAGGCCTTAAGTAAACCTTGTGTCCTTAGGTTATCCATTATAGGCAATAGCCCTGTTTTAACTTCAGGTTGTAAAGGATATTGTCTCTGATTAGGGAAAATAGTAGAATCTCTGAGATGTATCTGTACTGGAGCAGCTTTCAATGCCCTACCTATTCTGTCTTTAGTAGCCCATACTTCAGGATTTCTGTCTCTACAAGGGGAAGACAGTGTATCTGACCTGGGTGCATATATATTATAGTATTTAAACAAGATAAAATATCTCTTCCCAAAAGAGGGACTGGACTTTTAGGCATTATCAAAAAAGAATGCGAAAAAAGAAAACCATCCCAGTTGTAGCCTAAAGGTTGCGAAAAATAGTGAATTACCTCCTCTCCAGTGACTCCTTTCACTGAGGTATGGCAGCTGGAAGGAAGGCCAGGACTGAAAAGAAGGACCGAGAGACTTGCGCCAGTGTCCAGCAATAGGCTGGTTTTCTTTCCCTCTATAGTCATGATTACCTGGGGCTCCTCCGTGGAGATGACAGTCCGGCCAGAGGGAGAGGGCACAGTGTGCCCCTGGCCCCTTCATTCTTGTTGGACCAACTGGTAGGATGGGTCTGAACTCTGGGGCCTTCACCTCAGAGGGCAGTCCGACCTCCAGTGGTCACCTTTGCAGCTAGGGCATGGCCCAGGGGGCTTTTTAGGACAGTCCCTCTTAAGGTGGCCTGGCTTCTGACAGCGGTAGCAGACCAAGGTAGTCGTTAATTTTTTGGGGCCCCGAGAATCAGACTTAGGGTTTCTTTCTCTTAGTGCTGCTGCAAAGGCAGCTGCTTTTTCTCGGTCTCTTTGTTTTCTCTCCTTGGCTTCCTCCTCATCAGGGTTATAAAACACTGAGGAGGCAATCTTTACTAACACATCCAGGGAACTATCTGGGGCAAAAGCCTTTTTTTGTAGCTTTTTTCTAATATCTGGGGCTGACTGAGTAATGAACTTATCTTTAAGGATAGCTTGTCCCTCTATTGAATTAGGATCTAGGGAAGTATGTTTTATCAATGCCTCTTGTAAGCGATCTAAGAAAGCAGAGGGGTGTTCCCTTTTTTCTTGTTGGACAGCTGACAGTTTAAAATAATTGAATGGCTTAGCTCTTATCCTTCTTAGACCTTCAAGAATACATGTCCGAAAGTGTCTCCTATTCCAGTCTCCCATATGGTCGCTAGGCCAGTAGGGGTCTTGGATAGGGACAGCTTGAGCTCCAGTGGGAGCCGGTAGTTCCCCTTCTTGTCTTTCTTCTGGCCTTCTGAAATTAATAATATGATATTCATCTCCAAATGCTATAGCAGCCTGTAGTGCTGCCTCTTTCTCATTAGGGGTCAATGTTTGATTTAAGAGTAACATATCTTTCCAATCTAGCTCATAGGTCTGAATGAGGCCTCTAAATACCTCAATGTACTTATCAGGGTCATCTAGAAATTTTCCAAGATCTGACTTTATTTGTTTTAGGTCACTGAGAGAAAAAGGCACATGACGGCAGTTCCAAATTGTCCAATTACCTCTTGTAATGGATATTGTCCATGAGAAGTTTGTCTAAACTCAGCTAAGGAAGGGAATAGTGCTGTAGAGGCTTAGATTACAGCTGGCCTAGAAGCTTTACCTTCTAGTTTAGAAGGGCAAGTTGGGGAAACCTTAGGCTCAGGAATGGTGGGTGAGGCTCTGATTAAAGCTGTCTGGTCCTCCGACTCTGAATAGTGGGGAGGAGCAATCTCAGGGTCCAGTATAGTGGGTGTCTTGAGAATCTGAGATGTCCCATTTTCCTGTGGCTCACTTTTACATTTTGAAACTAAATAAGGACTATTTCTTAACCCAAAGAAAATTTGAACATACGGCACTTCAGACCATTTTCCTTCCTTTTTACAGTATCTTTCTAGTTGTAAAATAGTATCATAATTGATACT
Organism: Dinomys branickii; assembly: GCA_004027595.1. NCBI lineage: Eukaryota > Metazoa > Chordata > Mammalia > Rodentia > Dinomyidae > Dinomys > Dinomys branickii. The sequence goes on from PVLD010004268.1 coordinate 8,939, forward strand.
TCCCTCTGCATTCCATTTTGGTTCTAGGGGATGAGTAGGCCACGCACGTCTCTCAACAGTACGTTATCAGAAATGATTCATACAGAACAAAATATAAAAAGTGAAGACACTTGCAGAGTCATTACTTAAAGAAATATGATAACAAATGAAGTACTTTTCACTATCTTCTTCCATTTTTTAAGTAGAAAGAAAGCATTGAAAGTAGCTTTGAATAAAGAGAATGAAGGGAAGGAGGAAGTGGGGGAGGAAGAAGGAAGAGAGGGAGGGAAGGAAATGACAAAGGAAAGGTATAAAGAATGGAAAGGAAGAAAACAGAGCATAAGTATTTTCGACTCTATCCTGCTCAAGCCAGTTGATATTTTTGTTTCTACCTTTTGTCTTCAGGAGTAACCACTGTTCTAACCATGACAACTCTAAGCATCAGTGCTCGGAATTCTCTCCCGAAAGTGGCCTATGCCACTGCCATGGACTGGTTCATTGCTGTTTGTTATGCATTTGTCTTCTCTGCCCTAATTGAATTTGCAACTGTTAATTACTTCACCAAAAGAGGCTGGGCCTGGGATGGGAAAAGTGTAGTAAATGACAAGGTAAGTGAAAATACTCTTCTCGTTTTAATTCACAAAATCCCCCAATACATTCAACTTGTAGAAGATACGTTGCTAAAGTTTTATTTTATGAAAAATCCAAATGCGTATATATGGACATATATCATATTGGCTTTTTAAATTGTGTTCTTGTCTGAAATCCTTTGGGAGTGATCAGAGTAGCAAAACTTGCTAAGACCATGTTCAGAATCTGCTGTGCTTCATGTGTCAGGGACTTCACTAAGTTCTACATCCGCATGGTCTCTCAGATGGTCGTCACAGAAACCTTATCACTAGGGCCTCTTCTTACTCTCAATTTCTGGTGAAGAATCTGAAGCTTAGTACAGTTATTTACGGGCCCAAGTTCACTCAATCAATTAGGGAATACACTTACTGACCATTAAGTGCATATTCTTACACCTGCAAGCTGCACTGTGATAGACTGTGCTAAGACAGTGGGCATTAACTCCACCTGCCACAGATTTCTAGGCTTCCTCAAGGGCTGAGTACTCTTCACCTGCCTCCACTTCTGCTGCTTGATTTTAGAAGCCTAGATGGTATGTTTACATGGAATTAATATGTAGATGCTGAAATACCTAGGAATGTTAAAGTGTTCAGCTAGTCTGAATGCAAGTTATTAAAACTTTTGGTGTCCATTAGAAGATCTGAAGTTCTGAAGCTAGTGAGAACTTTTGCACGGACATAGCAGCAGTGTCCTTCTTATTCTGCAAATTACTCTTTCTTAACAGAAGGCTTTAATATAACATGATGAGGTACAAAATATTCTTAGTAACAGCACAGACTTCTACTTAGAGACATTCTCTTACACTTTCTTGGCTTAAATTATTTTTTTGTTGCATTAAGAGTAACTCATTGATTTGATTTTTTTCAGTTATTTCAATGTAATTTTTTACTTCTATGACCATACTACAATTGAAACACAAAACAATGAATATTATAGTTTGAAGATCTTTTTTGCCTTAATTGCATAAACTATAGAAGATTTAATGAGACTGTTGGTTTATTTCATTTTTAAGCTACATCTTACCTGAGACAACAAATAAATACTAGAAGGAATCTAATCAGTTTTCTGTGCTTAATTTCTAGGCTATTTCAGTATTTCCATGACATTTTATGACTGATTTATGGTTTTAATTTCCCATACAATGTACAAATTTTAATTTTATCTATGTAATTTTTAAATTATATTGGTTGGCCACACATTTTCATGCTATTTTTGAATATGTCACAATAGATGCTTTATAATGTTTTGTGGTATAAATGTCCATATCAGAGTTTATTTGATGTATTGCCTTGAGGGCTAGGTGGTACCAATTAAATTGACATTGTGATTTTGGCTATCAGATGCCATTTCAACCCTTGTGCTTGAAAATAGAAATATCTTTGAATGCAAAAACCAAATTCTTAATAATGTATGTTTAAAGCAATAACTTTGTACTGACAAATATTGTATTTAACTCTTCCCATGGGTGAAATCATAAGTTGCTAAAATAAATCTGTGTCAAAATCACTGACATTTCACTTTAACTTTTAGGAAAGCACCTAACATTATTTATGTCATTTTATTTTTGTCTTTTTGAGACAGGGTCTCACTATGCAGTTCAGGCTGACCTTGAGCTCATTTTGTAGCACAGGCTTGCCTTGAACTTGCAAGGATACTCCTGCCTCAGCCTCCTGAGTGCTGGGATTACAGGTGTACACCACAATGTCCAGCATTTATGTTATTTTAGTTCCACTGTTAATGTAAACAATATATCATATCAGTTATAATGCCGGTTCTCATTAGCTTTTCTGTAGCTAGAGTAACTGAGCACACAGGCTAGAATAAATTTATTCTGAAAATAAACAGATCCTTAGAACTGAAAGGAAATCGGAGAGAATTCCTTAAAGTAGCCTATCTACTTAAAGGATATTTTAGTGCCATCTGTTAATTTTACTTATTTTTCTTGGGTTTAGTGAAAATAATAATTTTCTTAAAATACATAATTTCTGCTGATAGGCTTTTTCCTTGTTGTCATACCATTCTGTCTAGAGGAAGTCTTTTCTTTTGATGTCAGTAAACATGATTACTGTAGATGCAGTTGAGCTATCTGTCAATACACAGTATGTGATATTTGTTTAAAAATTCATAAAATATCAAGCTTGATTTGCAAGATAATAATAATTACTCAGAGGTGGGTACTTATATCGTATGTTTTGGAATAAGTATTCAACATGCTGTAGGTGGATTCCACAATATGCAGTGTATGTGCACATTGCACTTCAGTGATATTTAAAAGTGGTTTTTACAAATAAATTTAAAAATCCACTCATTTATAGTCAAGCTACTTTTAAGTCCTAGATTAGAAAACAAAGTTACCTTGCTTTCTGATCTTGGGCAGAGACTTATTTTAAATTTATTCTCAGTTGTACAATTGGGCAACATGATTAACATTCTGAAAATGTAATGTTGGATCAAATGACCTAACTCCAAATTTTTAATATCCTTCCACCCAAAAAAGTAACTGTTCACATAACCTGCAAGTTCTTCTGGAAACTTCCTTCATTACCACTGTTTCTTTTCTAGCCCAAGACTATTTCTTCCACTTTGGCTCTAAATTCATTTCTTCTTTGGGCTTTTTCTAAATTGTTGCATTAGATATTATTTTCTTCTCTTGTATCTTCAAAGCCATCTTTTCCTTTTAATCTGCTTCCTTCCTTTTAACCTATCAAGATTATAAATATTCTTAATTGCACACAAAAGTGAAATTACTTTCCAGATTCTATGTCACTTCCCTCTGCCATCCTCAGGTTTCATCACCTCTTCTCCATTCAACCATTTTTCAAGCAATGTTTACAGTGTTTTCTTCTCACTTTCAGTTCAATTCTCAGCCCATTATTTTCTTTGCATTTACTGTCCTGTAGTTGAAATGAACCCATAACCTACAGATTTTAAGATCAGATGACAATTTTTCATTTTTCTTGAAGGATCCTCACTGAACCTTTGAGCTGTTATGCTCCAGGCCTTTATTTAATGTTCAGGTCAACTACTTTTTCTTTTCTTTAAATCAGGCCTCAGGACTTAGGCTTCCTTCTCTCACATCCTCACAGATGCCAAGATTCATTCTATGCTTGAGATTCTTTGCCAGAGTTCTGAATTGATTCCACTCCTGTAGCATTATGTTTCTGTTTATCTCCAAAGACAAGTCATTTTCATTTTCCTTGATACTTTTTTTCTTGTTTTTAGTATTCACTCTGTGGTTCTCAACTTAAATGATGCACTGACAGTATTTGCAAGAAGATCTACAACACTAAACACAGAGTCCATCATTTCTCATCCCCAACCAGATAATCGCTACTCATTCTCAGCACAACTATCAGTTCCTTGAAAACTTTCTGAGCATTAGGTTCCCCAAAATGATTATATCTCCATTATAGGTAAATGTTCTGGCCTATCCTACTCTTTTGCATATTTTGCAGATTTTATAATTGTATATTTGGTAATTACATATTTGTATCTCAACTCCTTTGCTGAACATTAAAATGATAACCATGTCTGTTTTAATATGACATTGATTTGTGGCCATTTACCCAGTGACTTGCCTATGCTAAGTACTTGGTGAATATGGTATGAATCCATGAAGTATTGCCACACCAAAATCTACAACCCACGCTTTTGTTTTCATGCCCATGTCCTTCTATGAGTAGACACACAACTTTCTTGTAGCTTTATCTAAGCTATTCCTAGACATGTCCACCTCGATGCAACACCTTAATCTAGAAACAACAAAAGAAATAACAGATTAACAAAATACAGTCTTTTTAATGGATTTTATATCTTCCTTTACCAATTCCTAAAACTTCATAAGCAATTGATGCTTCAGTGAAAAGCATTGCATAATCTCATCCATCACCAAAGTGAAGGTATTTCTTAACCTCTAACCTTCACTCTCAGTCTCCTCCCTGAGAGCCTCACATAGAGTCTTCACCATGACTTACATGCTCCTGCTAACCTCTGATTGGTATCCTTCCAAGCCATCGCCTATAGTGCTCCCAGAGTTCACCTTTTAAAATATGAGTCAGGTCATTTAAATCTTACTTCTTCAGTGAATTATTGGTGGTTCTTTTGGTTTGTTTGCTTTTATTTTGTTTTGTCTTTTTGAGACAAGGTTTCACTATACAGTTCAGCTGCCCCAGAACTCATTTGTGAGCCCACGCTGGCCTCAAACTCACAGTGCTCCTCCTGCCTCAGCCTCCTGAGTGCTGGGATTACAGGTGTGCATCACCACACCTGGCTGCTCTTCAGTCAATTACTGAAAACAATTTTTCAACAAACTAAGCTAATATGTCCAATATATAGTTTTCTCATATACTTAATTATAGGATATTAGTCAAGAAATCACTTTAAATGTATTGTGCATTTTATTCCCATGTGCCTGGAAATATCTGTAATTCAGTGATGAGGAATAACATGATAACAAAATAACATGATCAGAATCATCAAATAAGTGGTACACCCTTAGGTTGAAGACACCCAGTGTTTTCTGCTAAGTATTCCAGGCTACAGTTATTTCGCAAAACACTAGTAACTCTTCATGTCTCCATAATGTTAGGCAAGCCGACTTCCATTGCAGTAATACTGTCTTTCCTTTCTTAAATGACAAACTCCTACTTATACTTTAATAGCTATGTCATCTTAGTTAAGGACAACAATTTCAAGACATAATTGACTCCCACATTGTGTTTCCACAGCAATAGGCACAAATTCCTTTCACTGACCTCATTGATTTTTAGTTTTATTGCAAATAACTTTCTGACTACTGCTACATCACAGTCTCTAAGAAAATAACAGATTTGTCTTATTAATCATTGTGTCTGCTACCACCTAGAAGAGTATCTGGCACATAGCTCATTTGAGTTGTAGTTTAAAATTTTATTCTTAATTCATTGTGATTCTTTTACTTCTAAATCTGAGGATGAAATCTAAACTGGCTGAGGAAAGCGTAGAAGAAGTTGGATGACAAATTACTCAAAAAGCAGAAACAGCAGCACACATCCACACTGTTGTGGAGTGTGCCGTTGTTTTGTGATTCACTCTTGACTGTGCAAGAAACATCCATTTTCGATTTTATATATTCACTTAATTTGCATTTTAATATCCTACTGTGTTCCACAAGAATTTCAGGCAGTTTACCAAAGAATGCATTAATTTCAATTATAATTAAATAACATAGACGTAGGATATCACTATGAAGGAAATAAACTTAACTATGTTCGCTTTTTAACTAGGACATTAACTGCAGTCCACAACAATAGCAATTGAGCTTCAAATTGTAAACTACTTGGTGGCTAACAACATTTGGGGAAGGGGAGTGATTTTTCTTTAACAAAAAAATGATACTTAAAGAAAAGCACTTCTTCTACTAAAATCAGTTTTTTTAAATCAAATTCCGTGTGGGAAAACTGGGTGCTGTAGCAAGTGATGTCAAACTTTTTCCCAATAAAGGTAGTAATGCATTTCATATTGATGTTTCTTATAGTCCGCTTCAATAAAAGCTGAAGGCACTATATTAACATACAGCTCAATGAAGGCAATTCTTCAAGGAGCTAAGCTAGTATGGTCCAAGTATATAGCTTTCTCATGGCCCAATTTAAACCAAGGCAAGACTTTAGAGTACTTAGAGAAGTGGATGGACTGTTTTACCCTCAAACAATCTTCTGTAAGTATCACTTTTCTTAGTCAGGATGGTTAGCAGACAGTTAACAGTAGCAGTACCCAGTCAGGGAGCATGTTGTTGTTTTACAAGCAATGGGCTTTCTAGTAGCCCCAATGGTTGTAAAATGCAACATTATATGATAGAAAGAGTGTAAGTTTGCATTTTTGAGACCTGGGATTTCCTCCAAAGCTTGTTAATATTCAATGTTTGGTATGAGATCCCTACTTCCTTATTGTAAGGAACAATCTCTGAGATTTTCTCCAAATCTGAAGTTATGTGATTGCTACTTTCATTCACCATACAGTTCGAACACTTTATTTTAGCTGGACCATTTGTTCAAGCAGCAAGCGCTTTGTTTTATCTCTCATTCAAAGGGAGCAACTTTGTTCCCCCCATTGTGTATGACATTTTGGCTTCTGTAATCTGGTTGTTCACCAGGATGTTTTAAATGTGTACTGACTCTAATAATAAGTTAAGAATTCTGAAACTCACAAAATATCATCTAAAAATTAGAAGAGTAGATGGTGTGGGTTATAGTCTTTCATCCTACTTCACTGACAGTCTGTCAACAAATTGGATAACAGTGCAGTTTTCTTTTCCTGCCAACAATGTTTAAAAACAGATTTATTGGTTTTGTTTGTAATTCCCTCCCTTGCTCTCCCTTTTACTTCTATGGGTCCCAATCCCAAACAATATAACTTCCATGGCACTGTTTGTAAGTTGAGGTTATTTCATTAGTTTCCAGTCTTTCACATTTCCAGGTGGTAAATTTGAGGATTGGCAGACAGGTATACAGTAGAATTGCAGAACGAGCTATTGAATTCTGTTTCTCTCAATCTAACAGCAGGTTTATCCTATTCTATGAAACATCGTATGCTACATTTTATATATTATATATACAGTTTGCTACCATAGTGATCATTGCAGCAATTGTAACTCATTTATTGTTATGGAATTGGATTTCTTTGTTTGTTTATTTGGTTCTGGTACCAGAAACTGAATTCAGGACCTTGTGCTTGCCAGGCAGGTGCTTGTGCCACTGAACTGTATCCCTGGCCCTGGAATTGTCTTTTGAGCCTACTTTTTGCCAGCCACTGTGCTAGGAGTCCTACAGGACACAGTTTGTGGCTTCAGTGAACTTATATTAAGTGATAAGAGCTGAAAAAAAATACATGCTTATGCTATAGAACCATGTCATGAATGCCATGGAGGGACGAGAAGGGCTGGCTACCTAATGAGCACAATGGAAAGTGCTATCTCAGTAGATGTCACTCAGTGCGCATCTGCTAATGGGAAGAAAGTAAAATGTACATGACTTGAGGACCAGTGTGAGATTAACTTCCAGCTCCTGGCTGAACTGTGGTATTATTAACAGGTTAGCACCTATAGGAGGGTGCTTGTATTTGGGCAGAATGGAAGTGAACATTTAAGTTGAGTGTTTATCAGGACAGTTTATGTATTTATTCCCCCAGAGATATGTAGGGGATCAAATAAATCTTATTAGTTATGTATAGGTATATAAAACTGTGACATGCTTAAAATTAATAGGAAACAACCATTAATTTGACATTCTCCCTTCCATGTTCATTGCATTATTAACATTTAATGACTTCAGGAACCAAATCTGCTTTTGTTGTTTTCTGTGAGTTGGCCTTTTTCTTTGAGTGACCTAATATAGTTTATGTACACATTTAAAAATACCTGTAACATTAGATTAAAATTGACTGTAGTTAAGTACATAGAAAGAACTACTAGAACTATTGTAATTCTCAAGAAAAACAAAAATTATAAAGGAATATTAAAAACTACTTCATGGCAGTGAGTACTCTTTTGAATAATTAACATAATAAGATTCACTGTACTATTTCTCTTAATGGATTTGATGGATTTGAGTATAAGGCCAGGGCAACCCTAAGTAAAATAAACATAGCTTAGAGAGGTGAAAACCACACGGCCTATGATTCAGCCTGCTGCTGATCTTGCTTGGACCAAGGCCCATGGTATGTTCAAATTGCTTCCCATAATATAATGGAGAACTCCTAGCATAGTTCCTTTGAAAGTCATTAGTAACTAGTTCAAGGCAGTATCTCCTGGTAATGGTTTAATACTTTGGTACTGTCACTAGTGCTATGACATTTCAAGCTATAGAATCGACTAACTAACTGACCAGTGCCATAACTTATGAAGAATACCAATAAATACATTGTGAATACTTAAACTGATACTCTGCTTTAGAAAACTGCAGAATTGTAAGTCAGCTATAAATATGCAAAAGCATTTTTGCTCTATGTACATTTAACTTTACACATGAATACAGTTTGCTTCAGTACATAGCCATGGTTATTATTTTCAAGTAGACTAAGGGAAATTATTTTCTGCTTTAAAACAAGACTGTTGAGTTATCAGCCAGAAAGCTTTGCTGTGTGTTGTCTAGGAATTCAGGAGATGCGGCACCATATGGAAGCTCCGCCCTCCATTCGGTGGACTGGTAAGAAATTCCAGGTGCCAGAGCTGGGTTACTGACTGCAGACACAACATATGGCTTTTGCACTGTGATTGCTTCTTGTCCTAAAAATAGCAAAGTTTGCAAGTGGAAGGAAGCACTCTGAATCCAGGACCATCACTTTGTTTAATGTTGACATTTCTCTGAAATTTACACTTATATTCGGTTATTGAAGACACACTGAAAAATGAACAAATTAAGATAAATTTTGTCTTTATACCTAAATCCACAAAACCTATAGATATATATTAGAAATTATTTGTAATACAGCTTCTGAGAGAAGCTGTAGCATTAGATGAAACATAACTCAATAGTATACCAGTAGGTGGATTTGATGTTTGCCTTGTGCCTGCTGATGAAGCCCGTCTGGCTATGTAGCACCGGTATCTTGCTGGTCAGCCAGAGTATCTGCCAGATGAGCTACTCTAGTGTAGTTTCATTAGCATATTTTTACTACCTTAACATAGAGGTGTAATTGAAAGGTTTTTGTGGGGGGTGCAGGAAGGATGTTTATAAAAATTAGTCCCCAGTTTTTTTATGATTCTTTGCCTAAATCCTAAACCATGATCTTGAGTTTTTTTAATGCAGTTATTGAATTCTTCCAAACACATAATAGATTGTCTTTTCTGAAATTTACCTAGTGATATCAACCTTAACTGAATATTTTGCACAAAAGCTGCTAAATCTCAAATAATTTAGTATGACAAAAGTCATACAGAACAATTAAAACAGAGGTTTGGTAGTCAGACACATTTGATTTTTTCAACCATTTAGTAGCCAGGAGAACTGGTCAGGATTCAAATCTTCATTAGCCTCCATTTCTCAAATTATACCTACCTTTAAACTTAAACTTACTTCCCATTCATTAGTGAGACTGAGATGGCATCCACGAGCACTTGACCTGACACATCCTACTGCTTCACAAGTGCATCTGTCTTTTTAAAAATCAGATGCACACTTATCCTGCATTTATCACACGAGAACTATATCATCATGATGAAGAGAAGATATGCTATAATTGCACAAAGTAATGAGTGGTAGTTCTTCATCCCTTTTTCCTTTGCACTCCAGCCAGATCCAGAAGAATATCTTGTCAGTAGAGAAAGCAGAGAAGGAACAAACTTATTTCAATGAAAGACAGGTGACCCAGCCCTGTCTTCAGATCCTCCTGTGCTGTTTGAGATCTTTCCCTTTTTTTTATTTGAACATTTTGAGTATTCATAATTAGAATAACTAGTAAAAGCAATTCTCTTTTAAGTTGTCCTATAAATCTGTGGCTTTACATTAATTACTATTTTGGATCATTTACTGTCTGTTTAATTTTCTCTGCATTTAGATAACTCACCATATACTCAGATTAGGTAGAAACAGGTAAGTACTATCTATAATAGCATGTTTCATTTAGTAACTTATTTTGTGTCTGCTTTGTGGAAGTGCTCATGCTAATTGCTAAAACAGAAACAGGACAAGCCTTCGATAAGCTTAGATCCTAATGAGAAAGAACACATCAATCAAATAATCACATGACTAGGCAAAAAATTACACACTTTCAAAAAATACCACACTGGAAACACTTTTGGGTACTTTAAAGAGCAGACAAGGGTAACAAAGACCTGTAATAGTCAGGGTAGTCTTTTCTGACAAATCACTTTTAAACCAGACAAAAGTATGAGAAGGAAGACGTCATGTAAAAAATGAAAAGGGAAAAAAGTATTCCAGGTTAAGGAACTGACCTGGGAAGAGCACAGAAAGGTGGAGATTGTCACAAAACTGCTTATTTCAGTGGAACTTGTACATAATGAAAGAAAAGTCAAAGGTAGAAATTGTTGTTTTTATTCTAAGTTCCCTGAGAAGCTTTTTAAAGTAGGAGTGAGGTGATCTAATGTATTTCCTAAAGAGATCCTGTAGCTCCAGTGTGTCTAAAGACGGGACATGTTCAAGCCAAACAGGAGGGGGACAAATGAGAAGTATTTGGTCCAGACAAGAAATAATAATGATCCAGGCAGGACCTGGTGGCAACTGAACTGGTGATTATAAAGTGAAACAGATTGAGAACTATTTAGACAAAAACCTCAGAGTTTGTATTTCATTTCCTTTATATGCTTTGAGTGTTTCTCACTCTGCTATCTGCATAGGGTTGCAATTTCTTACCACCTAAGCAAGGCATTATTGTACAGTATTGATCTGAGGTGAAGAGGAATCCTATGATCAAGCAGAAGTTTGGGATCATTCATAATAGAGGACTATCCTTCTTGTTAAAAAAATGCCTACATTTCACAATTTGTGCACTTATTAATTCAACAAGTATTTAAGAGCCATAAGAATAAAAACAGCTGTGTTATTTATTAAAATTGTGCTTTCTGTCATTTTCTGTAGTAAAAACAAAAATGATTCTCCAGGTAAATAGTCCCATTGGTTTTGCTCTGGGAATTTCCTCACTTTATTGGCTTTAAGATTTAATAATCTCATATTTATTTTTCTAAACATCTTTGTTCTAGTGGGTAGCTATGGGTGTCAGAGCACTCTTCCACAGAATTTGAATCGGAGTTTAGGAGATGTTCAAAAGCAGGCTAAGCCCATGCGTTATTAACTCTTCTGTTTTTTGTTAGAAAAAAGAGAAAGCATCTGTCACGATACAGAACAATGCTTATGCTGTGGCTGTTGCCAACTATGCCCCGAATCTTTCAAAAGATCCCGTTCTCTCCACCATATCCAAGAGCGCGACCACGCCGGAGCCCAATAAGAAGCCGGAAAACAAGCCAGCGGAAGCCAAGAAAACCTTCAACAGTGTTAGCAAAATTGACAGGATGTCCAGAATAGTTTTCCCAGTTTTGTTTGGTACATTTAATTTAGTTTACTGGGCTACATATTTAAACAGGGAGCCTGTATTAGGAGTCAGTCCTTGAATCTAGACACAGGTTATTTTTGGGATATACAGTGACCATAAACTTGGTTTGTTTTGCTATGTACAGTCAGACTAATAACTGCTAATTTGTCAACCAGTATGTACAGTATGTATATAGTGATACTGCTTACCAGTAGACCTTTAACAGAGGTATGCATTTGCCAACTCATGGAAATGTGGCCAGAAGCACCCCAAGCTAGAAAGTCATTGCCTTTTTAAAAGATTTACCCTGGGACATGGTTTATAGTGGTTTTCAGAAGACCTGATTTATTCCCTATTCTTATAATGATGAAAATTGGGATCCTATATAATCCTTTATGGGACATTTTGATTTGGGAGTATTTTTTTACTGTTGGCTAATTGTAATAGAAGATAATGTCACTTAAGATAAATTCTTAGCAGAATCTCATATGTGCAACATCACTTCCCTTCACGAGTGCTCAGAATCCCTGTTAGTATAATTGGAAGCTTGACATACATAAAAAGAAAAAACTAGAGATTTGAAATCAGCTTTTAATTACTCTGTAGAGTATCTCTAGCTATGTACATATTATAGCATGACAAGCTCAAATAATTATGAGTCACCCTGACAAGATGTTAATTATGCCTACAATTTAATAACTATTGGAATGTCATGGTCAAAATATTTTTAGCTTCAGAATTCATTTGAAAATAATAATTGAAATCCTATGATTTATCTCATTCACTCCAAACTACCTTAAATTAAAAAAAGAAATAAATGTGTCTTACTCTTTGCAGTTATGGGTTGTACTGAAATTTATCCACTTCTTTTATTCTTCCCCCTTTTCTTCCTTCTGTTCTTTTTCTTTCTTTCTTTCTTTCTTTCTTTCTTTCTCTCTCTCTCTCTCTCTCTCTCTCTCTCTCTCTCTCTCTCTCTCTCTCTCTCTCTCTTTCTTTCTCCCTTTCTATTTGTTCTTTCTTTCTCATTTTGGTGCTGGAGACTGAAAAATTATCTAGTTTGGCTGCTGTGGAGCAACATTCATATTGGATTAGAAACTTGTGCCAAAAACTCCACTTGCCGAGAATTAATAGGTGTCCCAGACAACAGATGAGCACTTACACAATTCTCTGCGTTCCTGTTTACTGCAAATTCTGCCTTAAGGCTTCCTTTCATCAGGACTCAGAAGCCACTCATTATAAAGGAAAGGGCAGTTAGTTGGCACATTTTTCTGATTTGAAAGCAGCTCTTTCAGATTAGAATTAATATGCATCTGCTTTTGTAAAATGCAACTTTAAATTTCACTGACTCCAACTTACAACAGCTTTGTATACCAGAAAAGGTTTTGGTAAGAGTTGAGCATTTTTAAACCGTGAATTTAAAGCATCACCAACAGACCATGGACTATTTCACATGCACAGACTTACACACACACACTACCACACACAAATAAATTAGATACCACAATTTTATAAAATTATGAATTAATGGTAAAATTATTTTTATTTTAATATTTAAAACTACTCTTTATGTCCCTGAAATATACTAATAAAAAGTTAACACATATTTGCCTAGATTCAAAGTTTTATGGCAAACCTAAAACATTTTTAATTGATGTGTACATTAGCAGTTATCAGTGGACTTGTAACAATAGATGCACCTTAACAATGATTTTTTGTAGAAATACAAGTAGTCAAATAGTGGCATTTCTTGCAATTTTGTACAATATTTGAATATAGTGCAAAATAGGTATGTTCACAGAATTAATAAAAGGAGTATCTTATGGAAACAAGCAAAATCTTAACATAAATTGTTTTTCCTTTGCCTCTCAATTTTTTCTATTGTCTTTAAGTGTGAATCTACTATGTGTTGTGCATGATTGTATTAATACTAAGGTCACAAATGCATTTTATGAACTAAATTTGCCGTGAAGACAAGCTTTGGCATTAAAATTTCCCTCACAAAAATAATTCGCTACCCTTAATAAAATAAAACTGTTACATGAGCCAATAAATGTATTTCTTTAATTCCCTTTCCATTAATACTTTCTTTTTGTTATGTACATAGTTTTAAAATATTCACTTTATTCATACATTGGAATAGAAGATACCATGTTTTCCTACACATTGTATATAGTGCAGCTCTTTGCTGTAGTTTAGGTATGTACACCATAGTATGGGAAAATGTGCAGTATTTGAAGGCAGGCAAGGGAAATGCTTTTGATGGTGCATTATTAAACACTTTAAGATTACTTTAAAATTCTGCACTGCCCCTTTAGTGTCTATCACATTATGTGTGTGTGTATATATATATATATATATATATCACACACACACACACACACACACACACACACACATATGTAAACATAGTTTCAATTACAGTTTCTGTAGGAAAACAGGAAAGATTCACCTGAACCTTGGGGAAAGGACGGTGGCTATGGCAAGGTGCAGGTTCACAGATGGACGGGAGAAGCTCTCAGTATTTTCATTCTTAGAAACAATTCCAATTTCAGTTTCAATCATTAAAATCTTACTTTAGCTTAATGACATTCTGATGGTTCAATTTCTCAATGATGTTGCTCAGAATTTTCTAATGATAATTTTGTTTCTTATTTTCTCAAAATTTTGATGAATCAAAAGGGGCTTTTGTTTTTACTGGACACAAAGAAAGCTTTCCATGGTAATGGGTTAAAATTATAGAAGCAGAAGTTTTATGATTACTCCCTTTTCCATAAACCAGTTAAAAACCTGAACTAAAAATAAGAATTTATCATTGCAAGGTCAAATTTTCATAAAACAACATTTTTATTATATTAACATGGGTCTCTATGATTTATAAAAGTACAAATAATTTATTTTATGGGGTTGTACAACTGGTATGTGCAAAATGTAGATAAATACATGTACATATATAGATTACCTCAATATTATATAGCAAATATTTTAGTTCAACTAGCACATTTTACCTTCTGCTCCATACCTTCCATATTGTAGGTCTTAAAATCACACATATCACATGCATAGAATTTAATTGAAAATTAAATTTTTATTCTTATAAATAGATTAGACATGTACATTAATTTAGTGTCCAGTGGTTAAATGAGCTATAATAACACTGTTTTACTCTTTTCTGCTATCGTGTTCCTATTTGTTTGATTCTAAAATTGGAAGTAATTTAACTGTTTAATGATTTCTTAAAATTCATATCAGGCATAACACAGAAATCTTTTCAGGGGTTTCTGTACCTCAAATGTATCTCACATTTCAGTATATAAGCCCCTTTGAGGCATACCTCTAACATTGCTCTTAAATAGATTGTAATTTATTTGCAAAATAACACAGAAGCTACTATTTTACTATTTTTTACTGAAAAATGTATTTAGAAATATATATTTCTATAAATATAGATATATATGAAGGGGGGAGGGAGGGAGAGAGAGAGAGAAAGGGAGGGAGAGGGAGAGAGAGAGAGAGAGAGATTATCTGTACTCTTAGTTTAGAGAACTAAACTTTGGCATGATGTTATCGTGGATTTTGGAAGAGCACCAAAGCGCTACAAATAATACACTTTGTCAAGGGCGTCAACCTGCCAGTCAGAGGGTCAGGAAATGGCTTAAGTTACTTTCCGCGCTGTCATGGTTCCTCAGCGTCTACTAGCGTCTGCTTCACAGTTCCAGCTTACTGCCCTCTGTGAAACACGGAACTGTTGTTACTTAGTGTGAACACGGAGGACATAATAATACTAAAGTTATTATTGGTTCTCGCCTTCTGGCACTCCCGCATGTATTTATACATTTCTGGGACTATTACATATTTCTCCCGTTAAAACAATTAGAATTTGAAGAGAACCCCAAGCAGCCCACTACTGCGCCACAGTTCCTTCCCCGCTCTTTTACAGTGAGGCTCCGAGGGGACTTGGTGCTGTACTGCTGCGATTCCTAAAGGGCACAGAGGGTAAAGATGAACCCTACAAGGAAGCGGTTATTTCTAACACCTGCGCCTTTGGGAACTATGGCCTCGTACCAAACCACTTCGAACAGTGTGAACAAGATAAATTATTAAAAATCATGTTCTAAAACGCAAGTCATACTGAATAAAATATTTAATACTTACAGAAATTTCCTATCAAAATTTAATTAAAGATATTGATATTTCTCTTCTATTTTTAAGAGCTCATATCTTCATGAAACTCTAAGAGGTTAAAAAGAGATGCAAAATCGATGAAAAGGTGCCATGGGGAAAATGAAGCTCTTGCTGCCTAAACCGCACGAAGCAGCTTCGCTTCTCTGATCCTAACAGGGTGGATAAATCAGAAACGTTTATGTCTTTGTTTCTATTACCGTAAGCATTTTGACGTAAATACTAAAATAGAGAATATTTATGCTCAACGCCTTTCGACATAATAAATTAAATCAAAATTTATCTCATATAATTATGTGTCACCATTTTTGTTAGTTTTCAGTAATGAACATATTTAGATCACTATGCCCGTCTTCTTTAGCTTAATTTTTAAATTTGCATTTGTTGATACAAAGAACAACTTATAAAGGTAATTTATACTCCATGTCAAACCCAAACTTAACACATGACATCACCTAACATTGCCAGTAGAGAAAAATAATTTAAAAGTTTGCAGAGTTTACATTTTGATATATAGTAATATTCCCAAAGAATGTTTAGTAAAGTCTTAGCTTTATGTGGATGTGGATGTGTGTGTGTGTGTGTGTGTGTGTGTGGATGTGTGTGTGTGTGTGTGTGTGTGTGTGTGTGTGTGTGTGTGTTGGTGTAATTCCCAGGTGTATGTGAAAGCACATTTTGAGAAATTTAGATAAATTTTTAGTCTGAAGCATTTAATTTATCAATGGATCTAATCACAGCTGTAGCTCTTGTGAAAGCAGCTGTTAACTCAGTCGATAGAACAGCTCTTTCAATAACTGGGTAACAAACACGAACCGGCATGGTGCCTGAGTCGTACCTATGATTAGGACTATTCTTTCTATATAGATTCATTGTTCCACCATATATCATTTGTTCTTAGCCATGAAGTTCAGAAAGATCTTGCAATTCTGCTAGTAAGATAGAACATTCTTCACATCCCAAATTTCTCAAAGGTTTGCATAAGTTCTTTTAAAAGTAATTAGTATGGAGTCTACTATTTGCATGCCTTAGGAATGTAATAAAATTTACATTCTTCTTCCAGTTAAAATTAAGTATCTGGTACCAAGGAGATAGCTCAGCTGCACAAGCACATGCCTGGCTAGTGCAAGGTCATGAGCTTGATTCCTGGTACCAGAAAAGAAAAAAAAAAGAAAGAAAGAAAAGAAAAGAAAAGAAAAGAAAATATATGCACAATCGTTTGCAAATGTAATCAATATTCATTTCTGAATTCAGTCTTTAATTTTGAATTTAAATGGTTCTGACAGCTCATTTCCTGTTAGTCAATGTTCTAGGCAGTTTACACACACACACACACACACACACACACACACACACACACCATAATCACTGTGTGATTCCTGAAGTTAGGGAAGGTTAGCTTTCTATACATTAACATATTCCTGAGAAAGAAAAATTTTTGAAAAGCTGCAATTTTCTCTGGTTTAATTCAAATTTATATTTATATATTTTTGACGACACCCATCAAATTGTGCTCTTCAACATAACAAAACCAGGAAATTACCTGCTGCATCAAAGATGTGATGTTACTTCTCCGTGAAAATATACTGCATTTTCTTATTGTGCTCCATATGTAATGATATGTTCAAGTGCTTAGGTTGATAAAGCACACAAAGATAAGTACTTTGCATGCTATTTTCTTCTACTGTTTTTTACTTTTCTGCTTTGATAGCATTTGGAAAAAATTTGTTTTTAACCTTCCATATTGTAGGTTTCATGAAATATATACACATTCAATATAAAGATTATATAGTTATTAAATATTAATTCCACCAAATATTCTGCTTTAAATTATTGTTTATAGAAGTCTAAATTGATCCCAAATAGATTCATTCTGAACTGTAAGTACTGAACAAGCATAACAGGTTAGAATATTTCATTCTTTGCGCTCCATCTTTAAAGACTTGCTTGTTCATAATCTGCTACCAGAATAAAATTCTACATTATGCTGCATTGGAAAAATGTGAGTACCTGTCATAAAGCTTATTTATAAAGACAAATGGTACTACATTAATAAAAACTGGGGAGATTGGATGCATGATTACTTTTAAAATAATGACTTACAAGTTTGCTTCAAATGTATTTTTTCTCAAAATACTCAACACAATAGTTGAAACTCTTGGCTATGGTTTAAATCAAAAGTAATGTATGAAGATGATTAGTATGTGGTTAGATAGTTATAAGTGAAACTCCATTGTTGAACAACAATTGTTGAAAATTAAACTTTTCCTTCTTTGAATAAATTCATATTTCCTTGTTAACCTTAGGCATCTGCAACATACTTGATTTTAAGTATATTGATGTCCTATTGGTTCTTAAGACTTCCCTTAGCGGATAGAAACATATCTCCATGTCCTCCAAATGGAATGATGTGATCTTTCTTGAAATACTCCCTTTGGAAGTAACATGCAGGGAAATTTTTTAAATGTTTCATATTTTTAGCTAAATTACAAAAGGAAAATGAATGAAATGTTTTCCCTTGCTACATATTAATTTGTAAGTATACACAAGGAAAACACATGGTGAAACTCCAAAACTAAGCTTTGAGTATTCACACTGTAAGAAACTTTAAATTTTCTGGGTGACATTATATATATAGGACCTTTTCTAATTTAAGAATGATATAGGAGTTAATAATTGTAATTTATGATTTTGCTATAATTGGGTAAAGCCACTAGCTTTTATGTATGTAAAACTATTTAACTTTTATTGAATGCCTCATTATGTTTTATGTTTAAAAAGTTCATAATGAATCAGAAACAAATTAATTTTAAATATTTTTGTACATAATAAAATTGCTTTAAAGAGATTTGATCTGAAAATTGCAAGAATTTTGTACTCCATGGGGTGAATGCTTAGGAAAATGAAATTTATTGTGAGTGTGGCTTTTTACTTTCGAATAGAACAGGATAGATTTAATAGTGGGTTTAAATATCAGTTTCTTAAACTTTTTAAAATGAGAAGACAGTAACAGAAAAAATATAAATATATCCTGAAATATTTTAGGGAATCATTAATTGCTAATTTACATATACTAAATACATTAAGACAATGATTCTATGAAAAATATAAGTTCACCCAGAAAATTGGTTATGTTGCATCCTAAAAGTGCCACATACATAAAATTATTGAATAAAATCAGATTTTTTTCTTTAGATAGAGACGAGTCCATCATTATTTCTGTAAACCTAGAAATTGGACAGCTTTTGGTTAGAACCATTTTCTCCATTTAGTGCAATATTACTTCGGTGAGTTTCCCTTTTCTTTATTGCTATTTTTGTGCATATATGTGAAATAAAATATTTTTACATGTCAAAAATGTATAAAGACAAAGCGGTTATTATCAACATGGTGTGTTTGTTACAGAATATTTCTCATCCTTATTAGCATTTAAAAGGCAGCCTAGAAGATTCAAAATAAGGTAATTCATAATCGTGAGAAGCTTAACAGTTTTAAAAGATTCCAGATTGTTCTGTTCTACAGTTCTGTTTATGCATTTTTTATTACACAAACTATTTGTGGGATCTTTCTAAGCTCTTTCTCCTTGGAGAATTCTGTTTAATAGTCAGTAGCACTTAGTTTAGACAGTACTGTTAAAGGACAGGAGAAATACCCATAAATATAAATTTATATTTTAAGTCAGTTTTCATATAACATAGGAATTTATGTGAAAATATCAAATGCATGTGAGAGTATTTATTCTGGAATTTTACTCTTCTGAGCAATTAATTAAAATTGTTAGTTTACTCTTTATGTCCCATATAGCTGTAATTAACTGTGAATAACATGAAGATATATTATAGGATATATCATAAATGTCATTTTCAGCCTATCATTTTAATCGAAATTTTAAAATTACAGTAACATGTTTTTGGTAGTATCTGCTGGAGGGAAATATCACTACTTTAAAAAATAAAGTGTGAGACAACATGGCCGAATATGGAGGGAGCCCTAGAGCTACTCGGAGAAATTGAACTCAGATGCAAGTAACTGGAAGAAAGGGGCGGGCACCTCCCCTGAGACTAAGATTAATCTGTCATAAGGGACTAAGAGATCAAGCGAAACAGAGATAAAGGACTTCATGAAATCACCAGCCAGACCACCTGACTGCTGATGGCTTGCGAGACCTGGGTGACTGCTTGCCATATGTGAAACACGAAAAGAAGAAAAAGAAAAGAAAAGGATATACTAAAATAACGTGACTAAATCAAGCCATATAGGATAGATTTGGTATCTAAGGTCCCCTGCCTCTTCAAACAGAATACGCTACAGTCTAGCAGTAAATCCTGCCGACGTGAACTCCTCCTCCCTAACAGCTTTCCTTTTTTTTTTTCTTTTTTCCATTTTTTTTTTCTTTTCCTTTTCTATTTTCCTTTCATCCAATTCCTTCAGTGCACTGGAGTACTAACTAGAACTTCCAAGAACAAGATCAAAGACTACAAGGGTGTATAGTAAATGGGACAGCTACGTCCTCCCCCACGTTCTGTGTTTAGAGAGTCACAGGGATTAACCAGCTTTGTGCCTCAGGACTGTGTAGCCTCAGGCTGTTCCCACTCTTCTGGGGGCAGGAGTGGAAAGGCATCCCACTGCACAATACCTTCTCCCCTGAGAGCTACAGACTACAGCAGAGGATAGTGAGGTGGCAGTGCAATTTCCAAAGCGTCAAGTTGGGAGGTAGCACCCCACGTGGGGAGATGAGTAAGAATTGGGACTAAGCAGCCTTGGACGGCAACAGCAGAGCAGAGGACCAGACCAGATCACAGCATCCCATCCCAACTGACACGACAGAGATTTGCCCGTAGAATAGAAACACAGAAGGCTGAGCAAGGACCAGGAGGAGCCAAAGGTGTATCAGCCTGGAAAACTCCTGTCTCTGAAAACAGCACAGCAATGGGGGGAGAGATGCTGCAAAGAGAAATAGGGTAAGGAGTGAAAGGCTGCTAAGGGACACACAGGAAGTACTAGCTGAAGACCCTGTCCCCAGACCCCACACCTAGAACCCAAGATCAGTTTCAAATCCCACACAAAATCTACTGCAGTCTTGGCAGTGTTATCTAGTAGTTTGGGACTCTTGATGGACACCAGAGAAATTTTGGTTTTTTATTTTATTTTTCTACTTTTTTTGTCTTTTACCTATATTTTTGATTTAATATATGTATGTTCTTTCCTGCTTTCCTCAATTTACCACTCTAGGCTTAATCATATTTTCTGTGAGTAAATAGTCTCTGTAATTGTTCTGGTCAACTTCAATAATCCCATGCCTACTTATGCATTTTTTTCTGTTCTGTCCTCTTCTCTAGTTTCCCAAAGCTTTGATGATCATCCTTCACCCTCAAGCCTGCTTTCTACTTTATTTATTTTCAGTAGTCTCTTTTCTACCCACTATCTTTTAATTTTCCCATTACAGAGTAAAACCCCTCTACCAATGGGAAACACCTTGCATACAAGCTCCCAATTTGTGTTCAGTTCTATTACATAGCTATAGATTGTACTGTTATGGCTAAAAGTACAAAATTAATGGTCATCACAATTTGTCAGTTCTTCACTGATGTTTGATGATCTTGTTAGTGCTCATTACCCTACGTTAGCGAGGGTGTCATATCCACTTACACGTTCCCACCTCTGTAACAGTACTGGGAAGCTCTAGGGCAACAACGTCACCACACCTCAGCACCAGTGGACTGGGGAGTGAGCCAAAAAGATATGAGCAACTCACTTCAAATTACATGGGAAGACAGGCTCTTGGGACAGACAAAACCTGATAAATTCATACACACAGAACGCATCCCTGAGGAACAAACATTGCCTAGAAAGGCCTTGATAGTAGTGATACAGCTACCTACCTCAAAAACTTACAAGGATCAACACAGAAAACAAAATAAAAACTTTTGAAATAAAAATGACAAGATGCAGAAGCAAAAAGCAACCTTAGACCTCCAACCCCCTTGCAGAACAAGTCCAGGACACAGCAAGATAGAAGAAAATGTAAGACACATCCCTGACATTTCTAAATGATGGGAACTAAAGTACAGAAACAAATCCATGAAGCTACAGAGGAAACCAGATCAGAAGAAATTCTCAGGTAAAAAAAAAAAAAATGTCCATAATCATAAGGAAGTTGCTCAGGAAATGTACCATAGAGATAGATGATGATATGAGGAGGATGGAAGTTGTGAATGATCAATATGGGAAAGAAACAGAATGCATGAAATGGATTCAAACAGGTAGTGAGGAAATTAAAAATTCCATTGAAAGCTGGCAAAACTGCTTAAATTGAACTGGAGACAGACTTTCAGACTTGAAGGCAGGATCACCCCTAACAATCATGAAAGGAAACATTTCTTGAAAAAAACAAAAGATCAGGAAATAACAATTTAACAGCTGCAAAATGATGCAAAGAAAAATGCAGTTGTCTCTTGCTACATCATAATTGTCTCATTGACGCTTCACTGCAGTGTGCATTTTTTTAAAAAAGTAATTCTGTATCACAGTTTTCACTATATTGTGGGATTTTGCAGCATATAGGTATGTTAATAACATTTATGATTTTAATTATGCTTGCCTTAAAAAATTAAAACAACATAAAAATATAAAACATGTTAACTCAAATCTATTAAAAGAAAATTAAATCAAAATAAAATATAGTATGTATTTCATCAGCAGATGAATATCATACTGCACACAATAGAAATGTAGTCTACCACTACCACTTGTGCAGATTTGCCAACATGACATTGTTCATAGCATGCTATGGGCTGATGAAATGGAAGGTAACCAACCACAACACTGTGTTCTGTATCCTGTGTGCTGATTGGCTCAGTGACCATAGCATTGGTCTTTTTGCTCTCCTGCACTGTGCCTATATGTTCAGCATATCTCTTTGTGCATTTCACATCAAGTCCCCATATAGAATTTCACATGTTGTTAAAATTATGTAGGTTTAAGAGTTAGAGAGTGTTTAAGAGCATATGAAGTGTTTATAAGAGTATGGGAAAGGTTAATAAGATAGTGGGAAAGGTTTATAGGAATGTGGGAAGGGTTTATAAAGCCTTAAAATATATATAAATAATAAAATAAATGTAGTGCCACTACTTTGCAGAGTTTCACCTTTTCTAGGGGTCTCTGGAATGTAACTCCCACAATAAGCGAGGGATGACTATAATACAAGAATAATTAGTGTCAATGAAAAAGAAGGAATCAAAGCTATTTGCAGAAGCAATACCAAAAAATTTCCAAGGCATGGGAAAACAATCTGACAGTGAAATGAGGCATATAAAATTCCAATTAGCCATAACCTAAAGAAACCTACACCCAGACATATAACAACCAAGTTCTCAGAAATTTAGCACAAGAACAGAATATTATAAGCAGTTAGGGGAAAGAAACAAATCACCTCTAAAGGAAGGCCCATCAGAATCATGGCAGACATGTCTAGACAAACCCTCAAATCAAGAAGAGCTTAGAATGAAGTATTTCAAGTTGAAAAAGAAAATAACTTTAAAGTGAGTTTGCTGTACCCTGCAAAACTATCTTTCAAAATTAATGCAGAATTAAGACACTTCCATGACAAAGAACAACTGCAGAATTTTATGACCACCAAAGTAACACTTCAAAATGTACTGAAAGATGTTCTCGATAGAGATAAAAATTACTACAATTCCAAAAATAGCAACAAAATCCCCACCAAATACAGCAAGCAATTAAACAGAGGGGAAAAGTAGGGAACCAATAACAAGAAAGCAACACGATGAAGATAAGCCAACATATATCAGTTATAACCATCAATATAAAAGGCCTCAATTCATAATCAAAAGAAACAGACTAGCAGAATGGATCAAGAAACAAGATCCAACAATATGCTGCATGCAAGAAATACATTTAATTCATAAATAAATTCATAGACTAAAAATCAAAGGATGGAAAACAAGCTCCATGCAACAGGAAACAAAAAAATCAGGAGTTCCTATTCTATTTGCAGGCAGTGTGAACTTCAAACTATAAATTATCAAAAGAGATAAAAAAGGTCACTCCTTAGTTGTAAGGGGAAAACTTCAAGAGGAGGAGATAACAATCTTGAATACATATGCACCAAATATAGGAGTACCCAACTATTTAAGACAAATATTAATAAACATGAAAAGTCAAATGAACGTTAACATAATTGTTGTGTGAGACCTTTATAATCCACTGTCACAAGTATATCAATCAGCTAGACAAAATTGAGAAATATCAGAACTGAACCAAACCTGTGAACAAATGGACTTACTATATGTTTACATAGTGTTCCATCTAACAATTTCATCATGCACATTCTTCTCTACTGCACATGGAACATTCTCTAAAATAGACCATATAGCATGCTTAAATAAACACAAAAGAATTAAAATTATTTTTTGTATATTGCCTAACCATAGTGTGATGAACTTGGAAATTAATTACAAAAGAAATAACAAAAACTCCATAAACACATGGAAATTAAATAACTCCTTTCTGAACAACCAATGAGTCACAGATGAAATTTAAAGAGAAATTAAATAATAACTACAATGAAATGAAAATGCAATTTCTTAAATCTACAAAATATTAGAGAAAATTTAGTGCCAAAACCCTCAAACTCTAAAAAAATTGAAAGGGAAGCAATAAATCCCTAAATTATTCCTGCAAGCAAGTATTATCCGGATACCCAAAACAGAGAAAAACCCAACCATAAAGGATAAACTGGAGACTTTTATAGATAAATGGATGCAGCTTGAGACCCTACTCAGAAACAAAATAAATCAGACTCGTGTGTAAACATCATATTATCTCCCTGATGTGAGAAACTGAAGGGGGAAATGTACAACACATATTGTGCAAGAGGAAGAAATTGTTCGAAAGGAAAAAAGAACTAGGATGGGTGAGAAGGTAAAGCACAGTAGGGAAAAGGGGAAATGCAAGTCAGTTGTACCATTGGTGTCTCTTAGTTCATTAAAAAAGATTTGTGCTAACGTCAATTAGAGAAACTTTTATGCCTGCATCTTGTACCTTGAGAAATTAGTTTAAAGATAACATGTTAGGGGCTGGGGGTATAGCTCAGTGGTGTAAGTGCTTGCCTGGCAAGCGCAAGGTCCTGAGTTCAATCCCCGGTACCGGAAAAAAAAAAAAAGATAACATGTTATATATTAACTATTGTCATATTCCTATCACTTTGTTATGAAATTTCATTTTACCTTTTTCTATAAGATTAAAACTCATATCTTAATAAAATAATAACCAGAAAAATGCTAAATGTATCAGCAGCACTGAACTTATTTCCCTAGTATCAGTTAATTCAGAGTCCATTTTTCTCTAAACTAGTTAAATGAAAGCATGCCATAAATGGGAACATTCACTTTACTTTTTCTCTGGAAGAGACATAAAGAAGATACTAATACTTTAAAAGGGCTTTGCATGAAGTTAGAATCTTGCCTTATCTTTAAATTGTGAAATCAAAGAAAATGCTAATAAAGTAGGAATATTCAAATAACAGCGTTATAGAGTGAAGATAGCTTGCACTGTCAATTTGAAAAGCATTTTTATCCTCAGAATCATGGCTGATATTCACTCTGAGAGATGTTCAGCTGCAGATAGAAAACTAGCAAAATGTAAATCTAGAAAAAATTAGTGCAAACAGCACCAAGTCCCTTACAGTTGTTCCTTAAGCGAATGAGGAATTACATCAAATATTCTTATTCAGAAAATCAAGGAGTACTTTTTAAAATTTTTACTTTCTTTCATCAACAACATTTTGCAGATTGTTTGAGATTCATTTACATGAAAAATTCATTCTTATGGACTACTGTATCTCATTCATCTCATAACGTTTCTTCCAAGAATCCATATAACTTTCTCAATCTTTTATTAAGGTGTAGAGTAATGAAAAGATATAAATTAATAATTGAAACATATTGGGTTTGAATGGTCCTTGAATTGTTTGACGGCTAACCTTACCTCTAAACTAAAATGTACGCAGAATGCCAACTAAGTGGAAAAAATCAAACAGTATGTCAGCACTTAAAAGTTTTCATCCCTACCACTTGCACAAGGCTGGTTACAATTATTGTTCACCAGGAAGGTTCATAATAGTTGTATACAGGAATGATGCTGAGCACCTCAAAGTTCATTCCATTTTTCTAGACATCTCAATATACACATCAGGAGAAAAATATCTGGATCCTCTAATTATTTCGACTTCACCTCCCATTGCTCATTGCATTCATCTTTTGATGTTCTACTATTCCATCTAATGGTTCCATCTAATGATGTTCTACTATTCCATCTAATTAAGTTTCATTACTCCTATAGATAATTTTACAAAATGTGGAAATTAAGGTAACATATCTTACGCTATCATATTCTACTTATTGACAGAATATTTATTAGCTAGGATTCCTTTGAATAAGAGCAAGAACAACTTCAAAAAGATGAAGCACAGAATCAATTGAGAGAAAAGAGTAAGCATGAAATTTTCTGAACTTCCAATAAATACAGGAGCAATATTTTGGACTTCACTTGTGTGGTGCAAGAGCAAAACCACACAGCATGCATAAATCAGTTCAATCACTAGAGTAAAGTTATTTGATAGAAGTTTGGTCCAGTTACTTTGATAATGATAAGATAAACACAGGTTCTAGATTATCCCTCTGCAGAGTAAGGGCCCCAGGAAGAAAGGCAAACTTTCTACATACACATAAAAACATTGTCCACTACACTCAGAAAGCGTTGCTTTTACTTTGAGAAACTAATGGCGAAAAGAAAATTTGAAAATATGTACAGTCAAGTGTAAAATAAAAATAGGTTCTTGGCAAACTCATAAACACTTGCACTTTCTAATTGACACAAATTAACTATTTCAGGGTAATATGATTTCTGATTAAATTGTTAACATTTACTTCTATACAGAATGTTAACATTAAAAACCTTTAAAATAAATTTTGTATATACACTCATTTTAGAAGTTTATTGTACTTAGTCTATATAAGGATAACAAGCCTTTGGGTTTCACAAGGACCCATATAAACATGCTCCCTCCAGACATGTACAGGTTATGGGAGCTTAAACAAGTGGGTCATGATCGGAATGTGGGGTTCAAAAAAACAAAATAAGAGGATTAGAAATAATCACAACCGATCTCTGTTGAGGATCAAGAATGAAGGTAAGATATCTATCTTGACTATACAATTTTATCCCCATAAACATATGCTAGGTCACAATCATATCTGGAAAAATAAATGATGAATTATAAATTATGAGATGTGAATACAATTTTAGTTTTGTCACAAAGTAGCAGAAGACAATAGTCTTGGAGTCTGAGTAAAAATAATTAACAATCAAGATTAAAAGCAACCTGCTTTCAAGGACTATATTTTGCCACTTATAATCAATAGTAATTTGCAGTGCTAAATATGTATTTGTATTTTGATATTTATATATTCAGAGGTTATAATTTGGGTCGTTTTAATACTATGTGGAACATTTTGATACAGTAATCATGATCACATCTAATATTTAATATATACTTATCTGATTATCATGCTTTAAGAAACAGTACTGCTTTGTGAAAGCAATATCATATAATTTCACTTTCCCATTAGAAAAAGGAAGTTCTGTTTACATGGAATGTCACTGTTAATGACTTGTTATTATTAAGCATACATTATTATAATTTCCATAATATCAAATCTCAGTTTTTAATACTTTAGAAATGATGGAGCTTCAGCTAATATTTTAATAACTATAGAACTGAAATACTCAACAACAATTTTTAATATTTTCATGGAGGTTTCTTCTGAGGACCTCTTGGACAAAATTTCATAAAAGTTTATAAATCTACACTGACCAAAATTGGGTTTCACATCATTACCTGTTTGTGTGCCATTCTAAGCCATCCCACAGCTAGGTGCTGCCTGAGAGGAAAGTTGTGTTGCATCGCTAGCTGTCTACCGAGAGAGCCAAGGGCTGTTCACAGCTCGTGCCACTGACCTGCACTGAGTATCCAGCTCAACATCATCTTTATAGACGTGTTTGCCACACTGCAAGCTCCTATGCCAAGCACTGGACTTTGGAATTGCTCACACTTACACAATATTTGTTTTCTTCATTAGCTTATAATATTGCTTATCTTTCTAATAGTTTTCATGGAAATTAACTGAATTTTTTTAAATCCACAGGATTTTCTATCAGTTCTAGAAAACTTCAAGTCATTTTTAAAGGTTGGATTCTTATTTCTTTCTCATATTATTGCCTATTTCCAGAATGCAAACTGGACGTAGACTAGATGTTTTCATTCTCTCTTCTGTATTTTTTAATGTGTTTTTTCTTTTCATGCACTTGGTCTGAATTTCTTTGAAGCATGACTAACTCAGGTGCTTAAAGCCATGTTTTTATACAGTGAATTTCAACGTTAAGTTCCATCCATTAAATTGCATGGTAGTTGTACATTTTTTTAGTTTTGAAATGAATTAATTGGAATATAAAATATTTATATATTTAAGAAAATGTAAGAAAAGCATATAGCAACTACAGGGAACCTCCACATCTGAAATTTTGGCAATGTGGAAAAACATTCCTTGATCATGGATAGGAAGAACCAACATTGTGAAGAAGACTATATTACCAAAATTGTTGTACAGATTCAATGCAGTTCCCATTAAAATACCATTAGCATACCTCACAGATCTAGAGAAAACATTCCTAAAATTATTCTGGAGCCAGAAGAGACCCAGAATATCAAAAGCAATCCTGGGCCAAAAGGACAAGTCAGGTGGAATCATAATCCCTGACCTGAAATTATACTACAAAGCTATTGTAGTAAAATCAACCTGGTGCTGGCTAAAAATCAGACCTGAGGATCAATGGAATAGAGTGCAAGATGCAGCCACAACCACAAACACACTCAGCCACCTAATCTTTGACAAAGGGGCCAAACAAAATTACTGGAAGAAAGATAGCCTTTTAAATAAATGGTGCTGGAAAAATTGGCTTGTCGCTTGCCAAAGGTTGAAAATAGATCCAAGTGTATCACCATGCACAAAACTTAAGTCAAAATGGATCACAGATCTACTATTAAAACAGAAACATTAAATCTATTGGAAGAGAAAGTAGGTAAAATTCTTGAAGACATAGGGGTAGGCAGAGAATTTGTGAATAAAAACCAAAGTTCAGGGGAAATATTTCAAAGAATCAACAACTGGGACTCATCTTACTGAGCAGTTTTTGCACATATAAAGAAATCACCAGCAGAGTAAAAAGAAAACCCACAAATTGGGAAGAAGATCTTAGCTGACTGTCCCTCAAACAAAGGTCTTCTATCTAGAACATATAAAGAATTAAGAATCATCAGCCTCCCGAAATTCAAAGACCAATACAAAAATGGGCATCTGAGATGAATACACAATTCTCAGATAAAGAAATACAAATGGTAATTCAATATATGAGAAAATGTTTATCATTAGTCATTCGAGAAATGCAAATTCAAACAACACTGAGATTTCACCTCACCCCAGTAAGATTGGCCAGCATTAAGAAATCAACCAACAACAAACGCTGGCGAGGGTGTGGAGAAAGAAGAACTCTTCTCAACTGCTGGCGGAAATGAAAACTGGTGAAAGCACTGAGGAAATCAGTTTGGAGATTCCTCAACAAACTACATCCATAGTTCCCATTCAACCCAGCTATTCCCTTCTGGGTATTTTCCTGGAACATCTGAAAACATCATATCACAGTGATATATGTGCACCCATGTTTATTAGCAGTGCAATTGGTAATAGCTAAATCATAGAAGCAACCCAAATGTTCATCAACTGAGGATTGGATAAAAAAGTTGCAACATTTTTATATAATGGAATATTACTCAGCTATAAAGAAGGATAAACTTGAGGCTTTTATAGTTAAATGGTTACAATTAGAGACCATACTCATAAGTGAAATAAATCAGATGTGAATGAGTAAGCAATGTATTGTATCACTAGTGTAAGAACCTGAAAGTATGAATAAAAATTAGGAGGTATTACAGACATTGTGAAACAAAAAGAAACTGCTCAAAAGTAAAAAGCAACTGGCATGAGGGAAAACAGAAAAGGAAGAAAAGGATAATTATGTGTGTATGTATATGCAGGATAGCTAACATATTTGTACTACTAACTTCTGTCACTTTATTTTAAGGAACAGTTAATGATTAGTTGTTTGATCAAACTTGCATGTCCAGGGCCGGGGATATAGCTCAATGGAATAAGTGCTTGCCTGGCAAGCACAAGGTCCTGAGTTCAATCCCTAGTACCGCAAAAAAAAAAAAAAAAAAAAAAAAAAAAAAAAAAACTTGCATGTCTGTATTTGTTTTCCTGAGTAACCAATTTGAAAATATTAATGTGTAATACAACAACCATTGTTAATTCCTTGTCACCTTATCTGTAATTTAGTACTTCTTGTACTATTCTTGTGCTACTTTGTAAATGGTTGTCTGTATGTTCATATGTTTTTGTTCTTTTACTTTTAAAATAAAATTTAAAAAAGGTTTTAAAAATAAAATTCTGGCAATGGATTTCAACCAGAAGCATAGAAGATGAATAACTTTAACATTCCTGTATGTTGTTTTCCTAAAATTATAATTTTATCAATTTAAAATTTACCATTCATTCAAAAGTAAAATCAAAATCAATTTATTTAAACTAGATTGCATGGGATAGATGTCTCATTTGACCACTGAATTTTTAAATAGTTTCATATTTCATATGTGGTAAAATATTTATACACATTCTGTTAATAGTAGCCTCAGTTCAATGGAACACGAGACACACTGGACAGATACAAACTGAGCTGTCAGATTTATCAGTATAATCCATTAAAGTCGCATACACTTGTGGAAGAATTCAGCGGAAATCAAAATAGTGTAAGGACAAAGGGCAACCCTTTTGGAAAGAATTCTCTTCGATGTTTCCCATTTCTTCTCTTCCTATCAGCAAAGGCGCTGAGTGGCTTTGTCACAGATTATCTTTTGAAATATTTTGAGCAATAACCTTAGAAGATAAAGATAAGTAGCAAAGTCTGGTTATTTATAATCTAATATGATGGAGATAACATCTCTCTTTGGTAAGTGATTACAAAGATTCTCATCCTCCAGGTTTGAGGGTTCTTCCCCTCAGTGTGACTCACTGTCCATGCATATTTCTGCTTAGTCTCTTTTCGTCGCCCATGGGAACTGAGTCTTGTGATGTGGACATAAATGTGATGCTGAATATTGCTATTCCTGTGAATAACAAACTCTCTTTTTTCTCAGCCTATGGTGTGTGGTGTCTTTTGCTAGTGCCTGGAAAACTGTAACAGGCTAATTTCTTAACATGCATGTATGGCAAAATTTTAGACTTAAGAGTTTGTAAAAAGCAACAACCACAATGGCAATAATAATAACAATAGTAACAATAATATTATAAATAGCAAACATCTTTCAAGGTTTTGTAAATAAACAGAGCGTTCCAACATTGTACACATACATCAGGAAAAGAAAAACTTGTATAAATGTTGCAATATTAAATTTATTGAGGCATCATGAGATTAACACAAGTTATATTCGTCCTTGAAGATCATAAGGAGTGCTCATAGTGGTGGCCATGAGTTTGCATACACGTGTTAACATGGTGAGCTGCTGCTTGGGTGACCTTCATCATTGGGATTACTGCACATGCGTATTGAATTTCTTCCCTGAGGTTGAGTTCTATACTGTTCTCTAGGGTCCCCCATCCAAGGATAACACCATTTGTTGTGAAAATATCATACTATTTTTCCTTTTCTAAAGTATGTACATTTTTGACAGACTGTATTAATTCATTTTTTATTTTTTCAAAGCTATAAAATATACTATTATGTATACAAGAAAATTGAGGCAATAAGTTAAATAATTGGCTATGGCTCACATGGCATAATATGGATTCAAGTACAGGTCATAAATTTCTATTCTATAATCCCAAACAATTTTACACAGAAATTCAAGTAATCTTGTGGCATTGAATGTCATAGACTATCTATGGTCAATCTTCTAATGCTAGTATGAACATTCCAAACTTAAAACTGAATCAGGTCACTAATTCAAAATTCTCATTTTCTTAAGAACCTAATACATTTCCCACACTTTTAACCAACTGTTTCATCAGGAAAGGCTTTCTTACAGATCATAAATTACATACAAACTCATTGCAAATTTGTAGATTGAAATAGTAGGTTAATAAAATCACTGTAAGATGTGCTGTGGAACCACTATCAAAGAAACTGACACTACTTAGGAGTTCACACAAGAAGCCACAACAGACAATCCTACCATTACTACAAGAAGCCATTATAGTCAAGCATCTCTAAATATGATGTTCATACGCATGAGCACAATGGTATGTGTTAGCCATGATCCAAATAAGTGAAATTGCCCTAACATTCAAGTCTAACAATGGGGAGGAGCATCTTCACTATGGCTACTGCAGGAAAGTTGAGTATTACCTTCCCTAGAATTAAGAGCAGAAGCATGAGATTCTTTCCTTTCTCCTAGATTTCACTTCTTCATGTCTTATGACTGAATCTAAATCAAATCCAGAACTTCATATGTGTAGGTCTGAAAAATGAAGATATCGATGTTCTGGTTCCTATAGAACAGGAAAGGAAACTCAAAATATGGTGGGATCTATATTGAGAACCATTCCACAAACTTCCTTATAATACATTGACTTCTAGTGTTGTGGACGTGTAATCTGATCCAAACAATTCATAAAAGTTAAAAAAGCTTAATTAAACAGGTCTTTTATGAAAATTAAATAATTAGCAGGCAACAAATAGATGTATTTCACTTGTGCCTTTATTCATTTTGTGATATCATCCTGCTACTCCTACTGCAGGCAGGTGGATTTGAAGCTATCCTTTCAGGCTGGGGGTGTAGATTGGCAAGGAAAACAAAAGCGATTAGACATTATGTGTGCTAACTGTTTCAAAGCAGAGGCAAGGATTTTTATTTTTTAAATAATTAATTAATTAAATTTTGGGCACCAGGAATCAAACTCAGGACCTTATGCTTGCTAGGCAGGTATTGACCCTCTGAGCTATATCTGCAGCTCTGCATGAGAAATTTTACCTGCCATATAGTGGAAAGACTGGTAGATTAAGAATGATTATGGGAAATAGAATTTATATAGTAAGAAAATATAATGCAAGGTAATTACAGTGCATTAATTTTGATTCACTGCAACAAAATAGCTGAGTTTAAACATCAGTGTTAATTTAGAACAAATGTTTATTTCATAGTTCAGAGGGTGAAAACCAAGACCAAGTACCTCATTTGTGCTTGGGGTAAGAATACATCTGATGCAGGAATACACATACACATCATGATCCAGGAACCAGAAGGAATCAGAAAGAGAGGGCAGGCTTTGGCCCCTAGACTGCCATTTGTGACCATGGTTTCAGTAATCAAAACATTCCCTTTAAGTTATCACTTCTTAAAGATCCACATCATCTGCTAATAATGGCACCTTGGAAGCTGAACCTATATAGATGAACTGCAGAGGATGTTCAGAATTAGATAGATAGGTAGATGATAGATAGATAGATAGATAGATAGATAGATAGATATCTGTTGATCAACTCGTAACATGCAAGTGAACTGAATAGGCATGGTGTTGGGTGTAGGCAGCCCACCTGAGGATGGTTATTAGCAGCATAAGAAGCTGAACTGGACAGGAAGAAGTTTAGAAGCCGTTCAGAGGGCATAGGGAGCTGTTGATTTTCCCGGAAGAGATTGTCATGCTGGCTTTCGTGATAAACTCAGCTGCTCTCATCTTTGAAGGAGCTCAGTACCTTGTTGTTGCAGAGAGTGGCTATGGTTCACTTTGTGCAAGCTCTGGTCCTCACTTTGAGCATCACTTCCTGTCTCCAGAGGGGAAGATGGTACAATGCTTGGTCTCCTGGAGAAGTTTATTGCCTTGTCTTTCCTGATAAAAGTTGGATCCCTCATTATCAGAGGAGCTCAATGCCTCACTGTTGTGGAAGATGGCTGTGGTACTTTTCAGGGAAGCTCTGGTTCTTACTTCCAGCACTGCTTCCTTGCTCCAGTGCAGATCCTTCAGCATGATGGCACAAATCCTTCATCTCACTGGCATACTCTTTGTAGCTTCCACTACTGACTTTTGGGCCTTCCCAGCACAGATCCATGAAACAGGCCTGCATGAGATATTGTCATGGGCTCTAGAACTCCAGTTACATTCATGGCAGGCATTGTCATGGACTCTAGGTCTTCAGATGTGTTCATGGAGGACATTATAATGGGACCCAGGCCCTTGGCTGGATTCTTTGGTCTTTAGTCAGTGGACAGATTTCCTACACTCTCTCACGTATGATTCTTTGGGTGACTATTATAAATAATCTTATAAAATATGTGTCCTGTATTATTGTTTCTCCTTGCAAAACCCCAAACTACAATGTCAGCCTAGCCTACCCATGGTGGTTTGACAACTGGTGGTCGGTTTATAGCAAATAGCTGAAGTGAACTGGTGCAGTGCTGGGTGTGGGAGGCCCACCCGACAGTTGTTGTCAGCAGTATAAGAGGTGGAAGTGGTGAGGAAGAAGAGAGGCTTTTGGAGCTGAAAAGCTGTTTTTTTCTGTTAGAAGTTGTAAGGCACTATTAGTTCTCTTGGAGGAGCTTGTCTTGCTGGCTTTCCTGATAAACTCAGCTGCTCTCATCTTTGAAGCAGCTCAGGACCTTCCTGTCACTGGGAATGGGTATGGCTCACTTTGTGGGAGCTCTGGTCCTCATTTTGAGCATCATTCCCTGTCTCTGGAAGGGAAGACAATACACTGCCCAGTCTCCTGGTGAAGCTAGTCGTGCTAGCTTTCCTGATACACTGGGCTGTTATCATGTTCTGAGGAGCTTCGGACCTTGTCTCTCAGAATGACCTCGTTTTACTTTGGAAGAGCTCTGATCCTAACTTTGAGCATAACTTCCTGGCTCCAGAGGGGAAGATGGTACACTGTTTATTCTCCTGGAGAAATTTTTGCCTTATCTTTCCTCCCAGAACTTGGATTTCCTCCTCATCAGAAAAGCTTAGGACCTCACTGTGGCTAAAGATGGTTGTGGTACTTTTCAGGAAGGCTCTGGTTTTCATTTTGAGTGACACTTCCGGGCTCCAGGGCAGATCTCTGTCTGCCAGCACAGACACTTCATCCCGCTGGCACAGGCTTTCGTAACTTCCACCACTGACCTTTGGGCCTTCCCAGCGCAGATCCATGAAACAGACTTGCATGAGATATTGTCTTGGGCTCTTGGCCTCTAGTGGGCCTCATAGGAGGCATTGATATGTGCTCTAGGTCTTCAGCTGGACTTATGCAGGACCTTACAGTGGGATCCAGACCCTCAGCTGCTGGATTGTCTGTTCTTTAGTGTGTGGACAGATTTCCTGCCCTCCTTGAGTGACTATTATAAAATAATTCTTATAAATTATGTGTCATATATTGAATTGTTCTTCTTATAACCTCTGAATAGAATATATTTAATATTCTCTTAGACTGGTTTTGTTCATTGGCCATTACGAGATATAAAATAAAGAGTAGATTAAGAAGTATGAATTATAGTTTTAAACACTGTAATTTGTCAATATTCACAACACAGTTAAATCTCTGTAAGACTCTTCAAATAATAAAACTGCTTATTGAATTAGAGAAGGAAAAGTTTTAGAAATGTACTCTGGAAATGATGCCAAAAAGTGCTCCGTGTTTGTAGCATTCCTGGAGCTAAAAGGCATCAGCAATGGAATTCTGTACTAAATTTATTTCTTGAACTCTAAGGTGATTATTTTATGGGTAGTGAAGCCAAAAATTAAGTGTCCAATCTCTCCCTCAGGAAATACCCTATGAAGTACTCCC
The DNA here is from genome assembly GCA_004027595.1 of Dinomys branickii. Lineage (NCBI taxonomy): Eukaryota > Metazoa > Chordata > Mammalia > Rodentia > Dinomyidae > Dinomys > Dinomys branickii. The sequence goes on from PVLD010004268.1 coordinate 44,693, forward strand.
ATGAGGATGACAAGTAAATATTTGAAGCTGGAGGAGAGAACATTTGTGAGGGAAATATGGATGAATAAAGAGGGGACAACTCTTGGGAAAGAAACAGATGACTTTTAAGCTTCAAGTTCAGTTTCTTACTGACATGGAGAAGGAATGTAAGCGTGCTCTGAAATTATAATGTGGGGGTGATCTATAACAATCACTTTTGCAAGCACTTCTAAAAGTGACAGTGGGAGAGATTTCTAAACAAATAATTTTAAGGCCTATTGAAAAGATAATGGAGTGTGTGTTTCTCTCTTGGCATAGGCAATAGCTCACTCTGTCCAGAAAATTATAGGGCAACAGCAAAGAACTCTCAGGCTTCATTAAGAAGAACACAGCGCTCTGTCTACTGGGAAACAAGTGGCTCTTAGAGCAGCAGGCACCCACATGAAGGTGCAAACTTCTGGCTTAGTTGCCATTTTATTCAAACAGAATTGTAAATATTTCCACTGCGCTGTCCTGTCATTCTCTGTAGACAAAAAAGATAAAAGTTCAGTTTTGCATTCAATGCAGCTGTTCACGCAGGTTAAAAATAATGAGATGAACGTAGATACATTTTTGTAGCTAATGCACAGAGAAGTTATTTGTTGCATAACAGTTGCAGGATATAAGTCAAGGAAATATGTGATTTATCTTACCAAACTTCTGAGCAAATAGATCGTAGATGCCTATGTGTCCACTTGCTTGTTATATGATACATTTTATTCTAGGGCTTTCTAAGAAATGCACATGACACATTGAATTTCCCTTTTCAAAAGCATTCTACTAATCATGCAATTAATGCTATATTTACGTCCAGGATTTTTTTTACATCACCTCAAAATTTTAGGGACTCCATGAAATATACACCTCAACCATGTATAATGCTGGAAATAAAAATAAATAAATTTACCCATCTCAGAGTTAAATCTAAAAGTTAAATCTAAATAAACAAATTTCAAAGAGGTAAGATACATAAACTATATTTACCTACATCTAGTGGAATGTAACAGAAATATAATCTAAATATAATTTTTAACATTTCAAAGTAGACATTTTAAATTGGAAGAATTTTTGGTCAGCCACAGAATCCTGACAGGGGTACTTCCTTCGAAATTCAAATGTCTTCAGTGCCCAACCAAATTCCACCCCATCAAAAGGGTGAGTGAACACATCGCGATCTTCCCATCCCTGAACAGTGCTTACAACTAAGCCTAGTGCGTCAATGTTCAGTTAACCCTTTCCTTTGTTCCTGGTATTTGCACACCCAATAAACTCTTTATATAGACTTGCCTTCTCTCCCAGGACTGCCTACAATCAGGTAATGTTATGGAAATTTGGGCTAGGAGGGTTCTTGCTTATAAAACAGCTCTTTGTGCAAGTTAGCATTGTGGTTGTCCTGATTTGACACATCATGACATATTTTGGTTGCTATGAATCTGCCACCAATAGAAGGAACTGTAACTGCTCTGTTGAAAACCTTTTGGTTTTGAAGCGCATGGTGGGTATGGTTCCATTTATCAGTCGCAGGTCAAATTCTGATAGTTCTTTGGGGTGAAAAGGGCTGGAATTTTTCCTATCTGTATAGCACTATATTGGAATAGAGAAGACATTCATTTTTCCCTTATCACACTCTGATTAACCACAGAATGATTACCTCTTCCTTTTACTACCTCAGTCTATTTAAGACAGTTTATATTTATTTTCATAAAATCCATGACTTTCATGGAGTTTTTAACTTCTGGTCTATTTATAAAACTCTAAATTTCTTAAGATAAAAGACTATAACTGGTATATGAAATAATTTTAACTCTATTTTTATTAGTATGTCTGTAATGCATAATAATTATATTAATCTTGAGGAACTGGTACATATACATGATCCTGAGGTGATAATGTTATGTGGTCTTCTCCCTACCTCTGCACATGACAGATATGAAAAGAAAATTTTCTAGCATCAGTTTTGTAAAATCACTAATTCCACTCTTGGGTGTTCCATATCCATGAATTAATCACCTCAAAAAATACCATCACATTGACCATTAAGGTTTTTTTTTTCTTTTTTTTGAGACAGGGTCTCAGTTAGGTTAACTTTGAACTCACAATTTAGCCCAGGCTGGCCTTAAATTCAAGGCGATGAATGTCTCCGCCTCCTGCATACTGGGATTACAGGCATGTACCACCATGCCCAGCTGACCATTGAGTTTTAACATATGAATTAAAGTGGTCTTTATATTCATTCTGTGGCAAAGGAGAACTCTCTCCTCTCTCACTTTGAATCCAGGACTGCTGCTCCAATGTATCATAATGTTTTGTGTGTGGAGACAGCTTTGATCCTCAGATGGATGATTAGCCATAGGCTCAAACCCCCAAGTTCTGGTTTGGGAATGAAGTTCCATAAGCAACTTGCCTGACCCAACTTCTCATTCCACCCATGGGTCTTCCGATGAAAATGTCTTCAGTCTCATCAACCTCGCTTGTAGCCTCCCAGGGTGCAGCTCAGACTTGCTTCTTTGTTTTCTTCTAAGTTGTTCCTTTTCTTCAGCTTCCCTCAGTTAAAGTCTTATTAGAAGTGATTAAGATTTGCAAAATTTGCCAGATTTTTTTATAAGGACTACAAAGAACTTTTCATGATCTACTGATAATTTTAATAAGAAAATATAAAGCTTGTATTGCTGTAATGTACTAACAGGATGGCTCAGGTTGAATGACGTAACTTGCCTCTCCACACGGACCTGGAGAGTTGAAGGATACTGGGTGTCAGTTATGCCATTATTCTGTAGTGTTATCTGCAGAGAGCATATGGCTTTGCCTGTGTATATATATGTTTCTATTACTGTCCATTTTATAAGCCATGTAATTGCTTACACACTAAAATCTAACTCCACTGATATATACATCAAACAGGGGGAACATGTCTCCAAAGATACATAGAAAACATGGATATGATACTTCAAGTTGAAACTCAGCTGGATGTAACAGCACATCTGAGCTAAAGAGGCTGAGGCAGAAGGATGGCAAATTTGAAGCCAGCCCGGGCAACTTAGAAGTTGTATGAAAAAGAAGCAAACAAGCAAACAAAAAAATCCCCAAAACACAGAACACAGAGTTAGGGTGTAGTTCAGTTTTACAGCATTCTCCAGGTATGGGAAAGCTTCTAGTTTTAGTCCCCAGTACCACAAAAAAAAAAAAAGTGAAAATAAGCAAAATTAAACTCACATCACTATTTACTGTAACTGTTATGACTTTACTAGATATTTAAAAGTTTTGATACATAAAATGTCATGTATTTTACTGATTTGTCCAGTTCCTGAGTAAGATAAATTGTTTGCCATGTCTTCTTCTTTAATATAAGTTCAAATAAACTGCTCAATATTGAGCTGTATTATTGGAAGCAGTTTTAAATGTAGTGATAGTAAAATGTTTTCCCTCTGAGAAATAGCCTTTTACCAGACCTCCCTGATTTAATTGCAAAGCAATATGGAGGTCAAGGAAACTTGGAAACAAACAATATTACAATGACCTAATATTCTGTTATACAGTCACTAATATTAGCTTCCAGTATAATGAAAAAAATTTCCAGCCTGTACAAAGCATTTTTAAGCTACCGAAGCACAACTTGCTTAAATAAAAAACACTAATAAAGTCTGAACATCTTTGGTTCACTTGAAATGGGTGATTCACCACTGAACATCCTTCAGGGGATTGGCATATTCAGCGGAGCCCTATTTCTCTCATTTCCAGAGTTTGCACAATGGATAAAAATCATGATGTAATAAGCTAATCTGTGGCTTTGGGAAGAAGTGACAATTGCAATAGTAATTGTGCTTTCCGTCCTTATTTCAGACCAATAAATTTTAGTATAGATTATAAGAGACATAATTTATAAATTAATTCCCAAGTGACCACCTTTAAGGTGGTCAGTAGTAAATTTAATAATATGGGAGAGAGAGGAAACATTTTAGGACATCTTTGGTTCTTCCACTAGATTTTTTAGACCATGGTAGTCCTTGGAAATGTCCTTGAAATTTTTCACTTTTGTTCACCCTTTCAAGCCACTGCCTCCACTTTTAGGTACAAATCTCTTCTTTCTTTTATAATCTTTTCTAATAAAATGTTCTCCATTCTCTCTGTTTTCACTAGTTCCATTGACCCCCTCCATTTCATCAGGCAATTTTCCTAAAATCCAAATCTGGTCATATTGGAGTATGGCACCATGACTAATCATTTCACAAGAAAAAGAAATCTAAGCATTGTCCTTTCATAATATGACCATACCCTAAATTATCAGCCTATTTTATTTTCCTTCTATATTTCCTTCAAGTACTTTTATCTTCTATCTCCAACTTACTGTTTCCCTGACCTCCAAATGGGTTATACGTGTTCCTTCCATGTAATGTTGTCCCTCCTTTCTCGGATACAGTGCATGCTGTCTGCCATTTCGGCCTGCTGGAAGCCCTTCCAGCCTTTGAGACACAGCTTTACCTGTAGCTGTGTCACTAGATTTTTTAAAGTATTTTCTCATTTAGTTTTGGGCACTCCTTAAAATTTAAATAAGTTACGGTTTTTGCAGTGCATAGAACAATACCTATGGAATTAGAGTATTTCATTTTGTGTCTGATGATAGTACATCTTTTAAACTTTGTCCAATACTTCTCAGGTCTTTAATGAACTCTCAAAGTCTATAGTTATTCATGACCCATACCTTTACTGATGAGTTTTTTTCTACTTCTTTCTTTGATGAAAATCATGAGGTTAAAGCTTATGTCTGTTTCAAACATTGAAATTCCACTTGCAATGAAATTAACTTCTACGATCATATGTAAAAATTTATAAATTTTCTTTGTCTGAAGACTTTCAACCATCTAAAATTATGCTCTTAACCTATCCAATTTAAATCACTTGGCAATGCTAATGAACTCCACCAGGGAAATACAAAAGAGATGTAGATACCCATGAGTAGTAAAAATCTCAGCCAAGCCTGACCTCTTCTGCACATTAAATACCACTATTTCAAAATGACTCCTGACATATGCAACTGTTTGAAGTCTAGTAAACCATTTTCCGTGAAAAAACTTCAGAAACAGATTTTTTTCTATTTTTTATATTTTTGATTAAAATTGCCTCTCATAAAATAGCCAAATGAAGAATCAAAGTGAAATGGCTGGAAAATGTTTCAAGAGACAGAAAAGTTTTATGACTGAAGCCAGCAGGGCATCACTGAGGATGTCAAATATACTACATGGAAATGTGGAGAAAATCTTAAAATATTTTCTAAGGTTTATTAATAATGCTGTATAAAACCCTTAGAATAAAAACATTTGAAATTGAAAGAAAAAATATAAAATATACAGCTAAATAGATTTCTTTCTTATACAGATGTTTTTGAATTCCCATTCCTGCTATCAAACAGAGATCAGATAGTAAGAATTTAGATAGTAACAGGTACAATTTCATCTAAAAGAGTACATAAAGAAATATATTCAACTCTAATAGGTCTATGAGTTCATACAACAAAGTTTGGCTTGTGAAGGATGTTTCTATTTTTGTGTGTTCATGTGAACCTCTAGAATAATTACTTCTGTAGTAACAGCTCCAATCACCCTAAGAAGTGCTTTTGTATAGCCATTCAGAGCAGCCTCTCTGAAGCCTGAAAAACTGAAAAGGTTTTAGTTTTTTCTTTAAATATTTAAAACTTTCTTATAAAATTTATTATATGTTTCTATACACTGTGTGATAGGTTCCTGCCCTGGACCTGCTCAGGCCTCATGGCGACAGTCCAATGCTGAGTTATAATGGTGCCTAGCGCGTTCTTCCCAGAAACCCCTGTAGCTTCTTCTTCCCAGCTGCCTTTGCCCAAGCCCACGTGCACCAAAAATGATCGACTCCCCCATCAGCACGTTATGCTGAGCAGCCTACATGAGCTACGCTGTGCCCCCTTCCCTTCAGAGTGTATATAAGCTCCAACACTGTCCTTTGTCTTCAGAGAGCCAGCACAGCTGTTCTGGTGCTGATTGCCTCCGTGCCTGCAATAAACTTTTATCTCTTGCTCTTTGTGTCTCTCTCCTCCTTTTCTCTGCATCGTTTTGGATTGGTACCTAATTATACCTCAATCACTGTGCAATTTGTCCAACTTTTCTCCCACGCTGAGTTTGGGGTAAGTTCTTCAGAGCAAGCACGATTCAATTTGAGGAGAAATTAGAAAATCTTGAATTCAACCTTTCCAAGGTCCTACAATGATCAATTTCTCCACGTCTCCCCAAGGCATTTTTTCATAAAATTCCTGAACTTCATTAAGACCTCTTGAGCCCAGAATTTCTTCACTTCTTAAATATTTAACCCCTGAGAATAATCTGAATTTTATGCTGCATTTATGACTAAGAATTCTCTGGCACACACTCTCAACATTTTGCCATACTTTCTCTCCTTGATAATCCTCATGAAGTCCAAATCTATGTGTTTCCAACTATCTGCTTTTTCTCTACTTCTGATGAACATGTAAACCATGCTGGAGAAAAGTTACACCTGAGAAATTGTTGTAACTTTATTTACTGTTGCCACTGAGTACACTTAGCGTATTCTTTCAAGGCTAGTGTGTTTTCCAATGGGCTTGTGTTTGAAATGATTATTTTATTTCTCCTTTTTGATCAATGCTTCAACTTCACCACTACATTAACTGTAAATTTTTTTTTTTTTGGTCTCAACAGTGGTTATTGCTTTATCCATTGATATCTTCGAAGTGTAAATATATGAACCCATATACAGACATGCAAATTTAGTCAGACAATCTTCTCAACAACAGAAAAAATACAAAAACCAAAAATCCAAAGACAAAAAACAAAACAGGCAAACAACAACAACAACAACAACAACAACAACAAAACCACCAATAGTTGCTGCTTTGCATATTGATATCTTCAAAGTGTGTGTTCAGGATAACACATACAGATTATTATTATTATTATTATTATTATTCACTTTATTTTTAATTGGAAAAACTATGTTTTGGGGGAGTCTTTTCTTCCCACAAAATCTGTCTTATGTGTAAGAAGTAGGTTTGCATGCTAGGGAACAGTTGCTTGAAAATCACATTGTGTTATTGTTGTGGTTGATATATTGTGTCAACTTGATGAGTCCAGAGGCTTGACTCAGTGAATCTGCAGTTCTACATCCTCGGGTATAAAGGACATGCCCTTACAGCTCTGGGATGTTGTTCATTGCAGTCAATTTTGCAAGTTAAGGTTAACTAAGTGACGGAGCAGGGAGGCAGGGTCCTGACTTTGTATTCATCCTGAGCCTGTGCAAGAGCAGGGAATGGAGATTATGTGAGTGCTACAGGTGCCCTGGGTGGAGGTAGCCTGCTTACAATATCAGGGAGGAAAAGGAGCTTGTCTCCTTCCCATGTTTGCTCTTGCTACTTTTGCTGTCTTGTGCCACTTTGGAGTGTAGTCCCAGGGCCCTGCCACCTCACCTCGGTGCCAGCTGATTATGGACTGAAACCATCATAATCCATAAGCTAAATAAACCTTTCCTACCTTAATTCTGGGCATCAGGTATTTTGTCTCAGCAACGAGAGGAAAGGAACCGTGACACTTATGTAAGTTGGAAATATATGAGTTGACTTTTGTTCAGGTTTGAAAACAGGATGTCAAAGGTTGATACAGAGCCTTTGCTCTTCAAGTGCACTAGAATTCTTTCATTGTAGCCGATTGTCAGTATTTACACTGAAAAGCATTTTATGGAGTACACTGGTTTCATCATCTCAAGTCATTATGTTTCCATCCAGTAAGGAGGAAAGCATAAAGATAAAGAAAAGGAGACATGTGACTCATGACAGCTGTCTTATAAGGAAAATGGATTTCATCTCCTTGTTCAGAGTTTAATCATGTGGACAAAACTAGCTATCAGAGAGGGTGAAAAGAGTAGGAATTTTTCAGGGAAAGCATGTGTCCACACAATAAAACAAAGTAAATGTGTATTCTATTACTATAGATATTAAACTGGAAGTTTGCCAATTTGTTAAACTTTTCTAAGCATAACTACCTTTTGGCTTTGGTGATAACCCTGCACACACGCATACATGCTCACACTCACAGACACACACAAACCTCTTGCTGATTTTTATTGCCTTCATTATTTCTTAATAGATTTTCAGGGGTTTTGTCTTTTGTTCTGACTCCCATTTTCACTTAAATATTAAAACCTTTAGTTTAAAAAATTTCTACTTTCCTATATATTGCTGTCAATGCATCCCACAAATATTCTGCATGCTGTTTAATTATTCTTTTATAATTAATTTTTGATAAATATATATTTTTAAAAAATTTTCAAATTAATGTAAAATTTTGAATTCTAACTTATTTAAGTTGAATAAATATACTGAATCTTATTGAACACAGATTTCATTTTAATTTACTGATAATTTATTAATGAAAATATGTGATAAGTATGTATCTTCTTCAAATACTTGGTGGACCAATGAACACATAATTTTTCAACCAAAATTGCTAACTCAGTTATTCAAATTTTATATATGACTATAAGATTTTTGTTCCTTGATCTATGAGATGCTAATAACTCTATTAATTACTTTTTAATAGTTTTACCTGCTTTTGCTTTCATAATAGACCTTCCTAATAGACTTCTTTCATAATAGACTCCTTAGTAGGCAGATAGAATTACATTTTGTTTAGTTGCATCTTAATAACATGAAGTTGAATATTTTGAATACATTATGTCAATTTGCTCATAAATGCTAAATTATATCCATTTTGAAGTTTTAAGCATAGATTGGTTCTACTTTCATATTCTTTTCATTCTGATGTGTCCCTTTTACTTCATTTTTCTCCTCATGCACTTCCTTATTCTGTATCTCCTAAAATTTTCTTTTATCTTATTCAATATTTCCATTTTTATATACTTAAAGATGATGGCTTCTATTTTTATACATATTTTTCCTGTAAGCTTACATTTTTCTCCTCTAAATTAATTCCTTCACTTCACCACTTCTGGTAAAATGTCTTTTAATATAACTGTGGGTAGTGTATTTTCGGTTTTTTTTTTTTTTTTTGTGGTACTGGGGATCGAACTCAGGACCCTGCACTTGCTAGGCAAGCGCTTATTCCACTGAGCTATATCCCCAGCCCCTGTGGTGTATTTTCAAAAGACATAATGGTTGGTACTCATTCTTTTTCTTCAAAAAATATATTTAAATTTTTGATAACCTGTTTTGTGTTTTTGCACATATTTTCTGGCTTGAAGACTGATTTGATTTCCTTTTGTGGATTTCTTTAGAGACAATCATTTTGTTTAGTCCTTTCTAGTTTATACCCTTGTCAAATTTAGATTTTAGTTAACTATCCCTGTATATCTTGCACATTCTGTCCTTTATGTGGACACAATTTGCCTTTATATTTTTGCCTTTATAATGTTTTAATCTGTACCTCTTTGTATTGCATTGTAATTTTATAATGTTTATTTCTCAGTTCATTACATTTGTAGTTGTATGTACCTTACTGTTTAACTCATTCATTGATATTTTGATTTCAGTGTTTGTGTCTTATATTTTTTAACTTTTCTATTCACTTTTTATCTCCTTGAAAATTGCTGAACTCATTAGTTCCCTAAAATTTCTGTGATTTTATTTTCAGAATATTTCTGTACCATCACTTTAATTTTTTATCCTATGTTCTCATACCTTAAGAGTTTTAGAAACTCTCAATTCCTTATTGTTATGGTTTATATCTAGATGTTCCTCAAAATCACACATAGTAATAGGACTTTGCGGATGTGATTGTGTCATGGGGGCACGTTACTCATCCATGGACTAGTCCACTGATAAATTTATAGCTGAATGTGATTTGGAAGGTGACGTTTAGTTAGAGCAGAGGAGTCACTGGCTATGCGGCTCAGAGGGGTCCATCTCTCTCCGTCCTCCCTCAGTCTCTCACTTCGCTTTCTGTTCTCGTGCCCTGAGCTGTTGCTGCTCTGTCGTGCCTCTCTGCCTTACAACTGTGCCTTGGAGCCAGAAACTATGGGCCAAATCCTCTACAAACGTAGCTAAAATGAACCTTTTCTCCTTTAAGTTGTAAGCGTTGGGTATTGTATCTTAGATATGAAAAAGTAACTACAACAGATTTTGTTACAAGTAAGGGAACTTTTCTGTGATGCTACCTGGTTGTGTAATTCTAAAGTCTTTGGAACCGGCTTATGAGAGGGGTTTGCAGAGGCTTGCAAATGAAGGCCGGAGAAGTAGCCCTATAATGCTATAAACTAAGATTGATGGGAGATTTTAGCCGGTGTTCAAAGACCAGAATGCTGAATAAGAAAGCGGATGGGAAAGATTAGGCTCAGGAGATTTTAGTTCGGAACAACAAGGCTATGTGAGTTATGTTCTTACAGAAAAATCTGTCTGCATTTTGCCTGATTCTAAGATTTTGAAGAGAACTGAGATTAAGAGAAATAGACTAACAAATATGGCAAAGGAAAATTCAAGGTAGTCTAATGCTGAGGATGTGGCATGGGCATTGTTGGGGGGATTGGCCAGCTCTATCTTGAGAATCAAAAGCTAATGACCCAGTTGAATGATTTAAAAATAGTTTGAGTTTGGCTGGAAAGGAAGCTTGAGTACAGTTGGGTCCAGTAAAGTTGGGTCCTGCAAAGCTGGAGCAGAGTACACCTTGGTTGTTCAAACATTAGCATGTAAAAGAAGCAAGACAATAGGAAAAATGGCTTGAGAACATCCTAGGAAACAACATGCTTTGACAAGCTCAAGGGGACAGGACTAAATGACTTTGCTTTGAGAAGAGCAAGAGCACAGGGGTTAGTCTGTTAGAGAAGATGCATCTAGGGAATTGACTCTGTCGAATTCACTTTACCATACTCAAGAACCCAAGCACACAGGGGCCTTTGTAACCATCATCAAGATGCAAAAGTTCTGGGCTAGTTCTCTGGCTAGCAGCAAACTGTGGTATAATCCACATGGTGCTGGATTTATATGCATGTAGAATGCAAGAGTTATGGAGTCAGGGAGGATTCTATTAAGAATTCAAAAGAATGCCTATGAAGCTGGACAGTGTACCTCTGAGATTGCAGTGTGTGATGCTGTGAGGGTGAAGCCAGTAGTACCCTGAGACCCCAAGATTCTAAAAAAGCCAGGAACAGAATATTTGAGCAAAACCACAAGAAATGATCAAAGATAATCCAAGAAAGAATACATAAATTCTGCAATTAATGGCAGTGCCACAGGGACAGGCCACACAAGCCATTTGGGTTTCACTTATTGCTACAACTTACCTTGTGTGCTGGGCATGGAACTACAGGTTTCGTTTTCCCAGCTGGGTTTTTGTCTTGTTTTGGTCCCATTCTTTCTATCTCTCTAGTTTTTCTTTTCCTCTTTGGAATGGAAATGTTTATCCTGTGATATTGTAGGCTGGGAGGGTTTAACTTTTTTCTTTTTCTTTTTTACAGGGGTTCACAGCTAAATTTACTTTAAATTTCTAATGAGACTTCGAACTTAAACTTTTCAGCAAGACTTAAACTGTTAGAATTCTGATGACTCTTACAGATAGACTAAATTCATTTTGCACAGAGGGATATGTATGAGTCTTTTGGATCCCAAGGGCAGAATGTTATTGTTTATATGTAGATATCCAACCGAAACCTCATGCACTCAGCTAGGGCTTTTATAATGGTGTTTGAATAATAAGGGATTGGTCCTCACAAATGGATTAACCTGATGAATTTACATGTAGCTAAATACAATTTTGGGAAGTAATACCTGGTTGGGGGAGGTGGGACACTGGGGACATGGTCTGGAAAGTTGTATCTCCCTACATCCTCCAAAGACCTCTCTCTTTGCTTCTTCCTGTCAAGCCAAGGCATATTGCCCTTCTGCCATGCCTCCTTACCTTGGACTGAAACCTCTGCAAACTGTGGAGGCAAATAAAACCTTCCTTTAAGGTGTGCTTGTTGCTCATTGTGCCTCAGGGATAAGGAGGTAACTGAGACGATTGGGGAAGTCTTTCTGGTATACTTGTTTCTCTTACTCCAGTACTTCCCTACTTCCTTACATGTTTGCTTGTTTCTGATTAACAATTCATAATTTTTTTACTTAATTTGTGCAAGTTCTGAAAATTTATTTGGGTATCATTATTGAAAATAGAATTTGACCTTTCTTCTTCAGGTTCCAAAGCTATTGCTTTCCTGAGATGACTGGCTCTTCTAAAGAGACTAAATATAGAATGTAGTGGTTCAATATCAAATACGTTAAATACAGGAGCAGAAAAAGTGTGAAAATATTTCACTAACCTTCACTAACCTTGTATTATAAAACATTTAGGATAAAATTGATTGAAAATTGGGAGATAAAGTACCATATCTCTATGTATCTAATATTTATATCTTTATCTATCTATCTATCTATCTATCTATATATTTACTTTCTTTTACAGGTATATTGGAATATCTATTTCTGATATGTTTTTCATTTAGGTTCAAAGCTAAATCTGTTAGTGCATAATAATACTATTTCACTCCAAAATTCTTATATGTGTTAAAAGTGGTTGGAACATGAAACCATTAACTTACTATGGTTGGACTGAGCCAATGATGAGCAGAGTAGTGGAATGTGCTGTCGAGAGGTGGGAACTCTATGGGTGTGGATTGCTGGGAGGTGGTCCTGGTTCTTCCCTTCTTTCTCCCTCTGCTTCCTGGCCCTCATGGGTTGAGGCCCTCTTTCTCCTGTGATTCCTCTCTAGCACCCTGTTTCTGCCTTGGGACTCCTCCACAATAACTGAAACCTAGAGACAAAATAAACTGTTCCTTCTATAAATTCTTCAGTGTTTGGTATTTTGTCTACTTATGGAAAAATGGGTTAAGTCATTACCACACCTTTTATCTTACTATATTTTACTAATTTTTTTCAAGGAAGAAGTTTTCCGTAGACACTGTTTCTTGTTTTTCCTTAATGTTTTACATAGACTGTAGTTATTATGTTAGGATTCCATCCAGATTTACTAGCCTACCATATCCCCAGGCACCATCTTCACATATTAATTTGTTGTCTTTTCCCTCTGAGTAATCTGTTCTTATAAAGTCCTTTTTGTACCTGAGCAGATCTTATAGATTTAGAGTTTCTAAATATTTAGCAATCACTTTTTATCAGTTAGGGTTCACTAGAGAAACAAATTTAATATAGAATATATATAAAATATTTAAGGTGGGGTCAAAATGCCTACTGCCTAGTCAGATGTGGAAGAACATCTAGTTGTAGATACAAAGAATTGAGTTAAAATTTGGATGCATAGAATTCACTGCAGAAGTCTGTGTGAGTCATTATGAGGAAGCCAAAGGATTGGTGCTGGAAGGCTAAAGACTCTATGGGCCAAGACTTGATGGTTTGATCTAGAAAGCTGAAGAGTCTGCACTGGAAGCCTGGAGATGGACATTTAAAGGTGATATTAATGACTGCAGCACCTTCAAAGAAGCAGAAGCAAGACTTTCTTTTTCCTTCCCTTTTTATTTTATTCAGGCTAAAAGCCTATTGATTAGTGTTACCAGCACCCAAGTTTGGTCTTTCATTTTCATTAAGTCAGTCATCCAGACACCCAGAACTATGCTAAAATAATTAGGAAGATGATTCTTATTCAAGTTGATACCATAGTTAACACAATCTAGCCCTTGTCTACTTGACAAGCAGACACATTTCATAAATACATACTTAGTCTCCAGATCTAATAGTAAGTGCACAATCACTCATAACATGATATAACTAATCTATGCAGAAATACAAGCATAGACCTCCCCATGGCCAGCCTGCCCCCAGCACTTCCCACCTGGCCTCCACATCCTGTCGGACTGTGGTGGTCTGTAGCTCGGTGCAGTGTGCTCTCCCTTGGCTGCAGCATAGCAAGATGGCTCACATGCAGCACACCCCCACATCCTCACCTGCACCGTACCCACCCGCCCTGCTCTCCTCAGCCAGTCTCCCACCCGCAGCAACATGGCACACGGGCCGGTGTGCTGCCCTGGCCCCCAGGGCTCCAGAGATGGTGACGTGGCCAAGTCTAGTACACTCATCACTGGCGTCGCTGGCAGCCTTTTTCCTCAGGGAAACTGTAAACTTGAGTAAAAGAACTAATGAGGGTGAGTGACCAGGTAATAAGAAGAGATAAATCCTCCCAGAGGATCCCCACCCAGATACTGGAATACAGCAACATGAGAAAGACAGGAAGGAGAGAAATGGGTCCTCTGGACCCAGGAAGGATCTGAAATGAGAACTGAAGCCCTCAGAAAGAGCAAACAAGAGCTCTCCTGGAGGAAAGGCTCAGAGGGCTGTCATGGCGCAGTTGGCAGAAGAGGAGGCAGAGAAGGTGGGAGTCACCGCTCCAAACACACCCTCACCTTGCTCCCTCATTCCAGCACTCACACTTTCAGCTTCGGAGACCCATGCTCATGGGAGCTTCCCAACTCAACCAGGAGAGAGCAGAGTTCTGAGAGCTGGCCCAGGACCGGAGCAGAGACAGCACAGCCTGGAACAGAGGCAGCAGCCGTCGGGAGGTATTGTTGAACACAGTGTGAGGATGAGAAGTTACAATAGCCACTAAAACAGAATCCCCACTCTTCAGCAACCTTTCTAATCAGCACCCTGACGCAAGGTGGAGTCAAAGAAACCAGTACACAGCCCATCACACCCAGCTCTACACCCACCCTGAGGCTGTGGCCTCCTACCTCTCCACTGTGTGAGCAACTACCAGCAGAGATCAGCAGAGAGCAGTGGCAGTGACCCCAGGGCCACAGCAATTCCTAGGGATCCAGCCAAAGAACAAACAGGAACTGGAGCAGTATGAGATAGCTGCAGATGGAGGTGGACCACACAGCCTCACGCCCTTCTCACTCCAACATGAAGCAGGAAGCATGAGCTGAATTACCAGGCTTCAGCTCCCACCCTGAACTCCCTCTCTGAGCACCTTGTGTCTTGGTAGCCCAAGAACTCAACATGTGCTCCTGACAGCAATGGGCTGAGTCCACAGGCTTCAAGACTCACCCTAAACTACTAATATGAGCACTAAGAGGGACTTCATACTGCTTGCATATATGACTCTTGTAGGAACCCATAGCAACAAATTACAAGAAAAGCAGCAGTCCTGGAGTCTGAGAGACAAAAGCATACTCTACACAGCAGACTTGAGAAAATCCTCCAATTCTCTCCTAGAACTAACTAAACTTAATACACACCCTTCACTACCACAGTGAGCACAGTTGGGGGAGACCTCATGTCACTTGTGTCCAGCATCATAAGTGTGCCTATTGCTCAGCTACAAGGGGTAGGGAGCAGCAACACTGGAGATTGAGAGGTGGGAGGAGGTGAAAACCTGGAACTAGGGGGAAGACCTGGTTCTCTAGCTGGGTGGGGATAGCCTCCAAAGAGTCATAAGTGAGCGGCACTAGTGACCTATCAGGGGACCCCAGGGGCCTTGATGAGGATCTCAGCAGCCTGAGGGGGGAGGGGGCTCCCTCCAGGCTACATGAGAACCCTGAAGACCTGGACCAGGACTCCAGCAGCGTGGTGATGGGGCAGAGGCTGGCAGTCCATGGGGGCAACACCATGGACTTGACCAGGCTCTCAGAAGTGCCTCACCAGGGCAGAGCCTGGTGTTCTGGAGGGGCGACCCATGGACTGGACCAGGCCCCGGCAATGCAGCGATGGGGTGGAGCCTGTCGGTCCACAGGGCAATCCCATGTACTCGACTGGGTCCCCAGGAGCACCTTGCCAGGGCAGAGCCTGGCAGTCCTGGAGGGTGACCCTGTGGACTCGACTGGGCTCCCCAGAGTGCCTTGCCACAGCATAGGTGGGTGGTCCACTGGGGTGACCCTGCGGACTGGACCAGGCCTGTGGACACGCTGTATCGTGGCAGAGCCTGGCAGTTCCCTGGGTAACTCCACTGACTTGACCTGACTTCTGATGGCCTTGAAGGCTTGTCAGTGGGGGCTTGACCATAGTGAACCTGGTTCCCTTCCTATCTACTCTATTTGGAGGATGGGTGCTTTTCCACCTCATGGCATAGCAATTTGTGTACACCCATGTTTGTTACAGAATAATTTGAAGCAGCCATGTCTCTTCCCAGTGTGAGAGCCTGAGGGAGTAAATAAACCAAAAAGTACAGTTATTATCAGAGGGAAGATGACTGACTGGGTGGGAGAACAATGGAGATGGGGGTGGAAAAAATTGATAAATCAAAGGAGCCATCATCTGTATAACTGAGTAACAAATACGAAGATAACATTACATAATACAGTATCCAGTGCTAATTCCCTACTATCTTCTCTATAATTTTGTATTTCCTGTATTGTTTTTGTGATATTCTGCTTTATATGTCTCCATTCTTTTGTCTTTAAAATTTTAAAAAAAAGAAATAGAAGCATATTAATTCTCTCCCCAAAACAAAAGGCAAAGATTTTATCTGGTGATGCTTCTAACATTTCAGAACTTTAACATGTGTTTCAAGGTATCTACTTAATATATGTGCTTATATGCACAAGCATATTGAAAAAATAGTTGAGAACAACTGTAATGGCAATCCTCATTTCTGTAATTGGGCACATAGTTATAGATGCTACCTATAATTACCCTCTACAACACATTCTATATTCCCTTGGTCTTCAGCAAGCACCCCCTAGGCCTTGGATCTTTCTCTGGTGAACATTTATTTCTGAAGTTTCTGGGCTATTTGTCATCCTGCCTGGAGTGGGTAGTTGTAGCCTCCCACTGGCCTTAATAACAGGGCATGGTGATATTAGGGTTGTCCTAAGAGATTTCCTCCATGTGAATGTATTCTCCCTTTGTTATATGTAGAGTAAGAGTTCAATTTTTCCCTTATAATCTGTATCAATCACCCCTGACAACACTACAAGTGCCTTTTAAGCTTGTTTACTCAGAGGCATACTGAACCCCAAAGGACCAGGGGGAAGTGTTAAGTTCCAATTTAATGGATTCTTTGTTGTGCCTTCTGGTACAATCTTTTCCCTCTTTGCAACTACAACTTCTAGGCCAGCAGAGCCTAATATCCTGGGAACAGAAAACAAAATTTTGTAGTGAGCCCTTATGGGTAATGGTAAATGGTATGATTCCCACTTCTACCCCTTGATTACTGGACCTATCTGAGTCCTGGTGAGACATGTTACCACACAATGGGTATAGTCTTCTCAAAAATGTAACCCAGCCCTGCAAGGTATTGCTACCTAACTGGTGATATAACTACAACTTCTAAGTGTCATTCCACTTTTCTATCCATCCAGCTGCTTCTGGATGGTGGGGATAATGGCAAGACCAATGAATTCCATGAGCTGATACTGTTGTCTCACTTCTTTGAGCATGAGCTATGTTCTGTGGTCAGAAGCCACACTGTGTAACATACCATGATGGTATATGAGGAATTCTGCAGGTTCATAAGTGGTAGTTTTGATAGAAGCAGGATATGAAGGGGAAAGCAATTTTTTCATTTAACTTACTTGTACCCTCTGGACTTGCTCAGGTGTCATCACATATGTACACTTCAATTTAATAATAGAATGTTGCTGTGCATGTCCAACTTTGTGTCTTGGTGGCTAAGAAAATACCAAGCTCATAATAGGCAACTCAAGTTGCATGGTAACCTGATATCCCATCATCGAAGATTGTTTCCACTAAAGCCCAGTAGCAGGCTGGTAGCATCTTTTCAAAAAGTGACTAGTTATCTGCAGATGACAGCAGAGGCTTGCTTCAGAATCCTAAAGACCTCTGCTATGATTAGCCTGTGGAGACCTGCCTGAGATTCTGAACAGTATCCCTATCTCCCACTGATGCTTCAAGTACCATTGGATTTATTGGATCACATTGTCCCACAGAGCAAACTGAACAGCAGCCTGGAACTCTTGCAGGGCTTTCTCTTGTTTGGACTCCAACTCAAAACTAACAGCTTTCTGAGTCACTCCAGAAATTGGTGTGAGGTAAACATCTAAGTGAGGAAGGTGTTGCCTCCCAAATCCAAATCGGTCAACTAAGCATTATGCTTCTTTTTTGGTTCTAGGGGAAACCAGATGCAACAACTAATCTTTTACCATAGAAAGGTTAACTCTGCTTGCCCCATCCCACTAGACTAGGAGATAATGGACTCCAGGAAATTTCACTGAGGTAGAGGAACATTGGCTTTTAGTTGTATTATTTCTCATCTCTGGTTTGTGAATGCTTTATTAACAAGTCCAGAGCAATCGCTTCATCCTTATCACTTGGTCCAATCAACATAATATCATCAATGTCATGGACCATTGTGATACATTGTGGAAGAAAAAGATGATCAATGTCTCTGCAATTAAGTTGTGACACAGGGTTGGAAGGTTAATATAACCATGAGGTAAGACATGGAGGTGCACTGTTGTCCTTTCTATCTGAAAGCTATTGTTTCTTTTGAGCATTATGGATAGATATTGAGAAGAAGGAATTTATAGCTGTGTGTGAGGTAGTAGGATATGTGTTAATCTGCTCTAACAAGGAACCACATCTGATACAGCAGCTATATTTCCACTAGAAAAATTATAAGAGCTTGTGTTTGGGTGTCTGTAATCTGATCCCTGCATTTAAACAAAAAAAAGTATCTTCCAGGGAACACTTAGAAAACTTAAGATTCTTCATGTATGTCTGGAGCTGGGTATTTGAGTCTTTGAGTGCCTTATTTTCTTTTATTAAATTGTCTTCACACTTAGAAATTTTAAAATATTTTATATATGTTTAGAGTTCATGATTTTTCTTTTTTAATTTCTTTAGAAATGCTAAGAGCAACGAGCTATCATCATGACAGTTCTCACTCTGCTAAAATTATTCAAAAGTATTGCATACAGAGTCACTAAAATCTTTGGGGTAAGTTAGGATAATAAAATGGATCTACACTGCATTTTACTTTAAGTAGTCCACACCACAAAGTATTAGCACTCTACACATTATCAGAAGGAGACCAAGGCAGTTTTCAGTCTCATCTAATTAGAGAGGCAACTCCAGTAACGACTAAAACCTTTAAGAAAATTTGCCCTTGCAATTTGTTTCTCTAGAATCACTCTTGCTACCAAACTCTGTATGAGTTAGGGTTCATGAGAGATTTAATATAAAATGTATATAAATGACTTACAAGGGAGGTTCTCATTGGATGCCTGTACAGTCATGTGTGGCAGAATGCAAAATGAAGCAGTCCACAAACTAGAGGTCTGAAGAATCCAGTCAAAAGTCGAAGATCTGCCAGTCATGGAGAATGCCATGTGAGTCTGTATAAGGAGGCTGAAGGGTCTGTACTAGAAAGCTGAGGGGGGCAAGCTACAAGTCTGTAATGTCTATGTTGCAAGTTTGAAGAGTCTGCACTGGAAGACTGAAGATGGATGTCCAGAGGCGGTGCCAAAGGCTGGAGCTCCTCCGAAGAAGCAGAACGGGGACCACTTCCTTCCCTGTTTACTCCATCCAGGCTACAGGCACATAGAGTGTTGTCATCCGTACTTCAGTAAGCCAATCACCCAGACACCTAGGACTAAGCTAAAACTATTAACTAGGCATTACTTATGCAAGTTGGCACTACAATTAACTCTCACACCCTTAAAATGCAGTATGATAAAATAATCTTCAAAATACTGCACAGAATATTTGGTGCTTGTTGATGATTCTTGAACTGGTAAAAGACAGTTTCAAACTGGATCAGCATATGTTTGTAAATGCTCCTTAAAAGTGAAAACTTCTGAAACTATGGCTGTTGGATAAGTTATTTTTCTTATTGAAAAAAATATTAAAATGAATAATTCGCTGAAAAAGTGTGCTTACTGATTTGTGTAAGTCACAGTACATTTTTGTTCATTTTTTAGATCACAATAAAGATAATGGAATCTTTAAAAATATGAAATGACTCCACAAATATAAATGAGTAAAATTTTATAATGTATATTGTCTCATATATTTTCATATCATATTTCTAGGCCTATATTAATATTGCCATTGTTTAGACAAGGATACTTCTGTTTGAAGAATTTAAGTAGCTAATTTAAGTTGTAAAACACGCTAAGTTAAATTTATCTATTGTAGATTGAACAGACTTCCTATTAAATTCTCACAAAGCACATATATTTGAGTTCATGAAAATTCACTTTGTCATGACAGCATCAATCAAAATGGATCATTAACTTTCATTTTCTTGTATTGTCTATATTATCTGATCTTGTAATTTTTTACACAGGTTTATATAAGAATAAGAAAATTATGTTAAGTCATTTTTCATTTCTTTCTGAGTCAACAGAATATCAAATTATATAAGACATGGCAGTATTTTTTCTGATTGAAAATTAATCGTCCTTTTTCATATTTGTCCATAACAATATCTGTAGGGATTTTTCAAAACTATTTAAATTGGACATGATTTTGGTAAATTACTCAAGTGTCATTCAGTATTAGATATTTAGGTTGAAGTAACAAGACTCATTTCTTGGTAAAACTTAATTTGAATGGTCATTATCACCATCTAAATATCTAGGATTGCAAGTGATAATCTATTTCCTTTTTATTCCTAAGGAGCAAATGGAAGTCGTCTACTCAATAAAAAATTACAATAGTCTTACCTTCCATTTATTGTAAGTTATTGAACTTAATTAAGCTTAGTATTAGAAAAATTAAAATGGTACCATCATTTTAAGAGTAAATATAATAATTAATTTAAATGAAACAGTTTAAAGACAATAACATGTATAAGAAGTGGAAGTTCTGTTAAGAAAAACGTATGTTCTAGCTGGCCATATTTGAAAAGATCATGTCCTTTTTGTTAAATAAACATGGTTAAATTTATACTTCATTTCAAACTGAAGAAACAGAGATAAGTTTTCTCTTACTACTAAAAAGTAACTGTCCCAAGACAACCTAGGCCAGAGACATAAAGTGACATTTTAAAGACAATAGACACTGGAAAAGAGAAGATTTGGTCCTCAAGAGACAGAAGATTTTGATGTGACTCCTATAGTTTTGAGAGAGTTTCCAGGCTAGAGAGCAAGAAGATCAAAAGAAGAGAGCCGGGAGGACCCACTCAGTGGAGGAGCTAGAAATGAGTCCGGGAAATCAAGCCCACCCTAGTTCATCTACAGACTACAAAAAAGAGAGTGTTACAGAAAGAGAGAAGTGTGGTGAAGGTACCCCTTGAATGTTACTGAAATTTCTCATCAGAGCAAGTTTTTTAAAAATGTTGGCTGTCTAGATAGAATGGTTAACTATACAGTGATCCTTCACCTAGCATAGGAGTTACGTTCCAGAGACTCCCAGAATAGGTGAGAATCCATGTAGTGGCATATACTTACTATATATATATATATATATATATATATATATATATATATATATATTAAGGCTTTATAAACTCTTCCAACACTTACAAAGCTTTCCCACTCTCTTATTAACCTTTCCCACACTCTTATAAACACTTCATATGCTTTTAAACACTTTCTACCCTCTTAAATCTATGTAATTTTCACATGTAAAATTCTATATGGTTATGCACCAGTGAAGTATACTACAACTTGAATGAAGATCATGAACTACACAACTGTGTAGTACTGATGGCGAAGGAGGTGATGACAGTGAGATGAATGAACTGCACAGCCAAAAGGATCAAGGAGAGAGGAACACATGGGCACAGTGTGGGAGAGCAAACAAACCCCTACTACAGTCCCTGAGCCAATCAGCCCCCAGGATACAGAACACAGTGATGTGGTTGGTCACTTTCCATTCCACCAGCCAATAGTGTGCCGTGTGCAATCTCACTGTGGTGAGCTTGCTCAAGCTGGAGTGGTGTACTGTGGCATTTCCATTGTGTACAGTATGGTGTGCATCTGCTGACAGAATACAGACTGTAATTTATTTAGATTTAATACTCTTTTAACATGTTTGAGTTAACATTTTTTATTGTTTTTAAATTTTTAGGCAAAATAATTAAAATCATAAATACTATATAAATACTTGTATACTTCAAAATCCCATGATATAACAAAAACTCCATGGTACATAGTTAGACATATTTTTTTAAAAACCCACGATACAGTGAAGCTGCAATAAGTGAACCACAATGTAGTGAGGGACAATTGTAAAGCTATAAAGCTACATATGACCTACTGTCCAGAGTGGGGGAAAGAACTAAAATGAAAATACCAATTTGAGTACAGTCAGGACATAGTGAGACTTACTGGTATGTCCAAGTGACTACGTCTGGTAGGAAACGTAAAATCATCTGACTGAGCCATTCAAACAACAAGAGATGGATGAAAAGGGAAGGGCCAACAAAACGAACTGAATGCAACAGTTTTGAAGGTAGTAGAAAAACGAAGAGCACGGTGTCCTGAAGCCAGGAGGATGCAGAAGATTTTGAGGGAGCAAGACTGCTCAAGTCCAAGTAGTGCCACAGAGGGATCTAACACTGGGAAACTGAAAGGTGACCCCTGGGTTTAGCCATGGAAGTCACTGGAAAACAGCACATGAGCATGTGCTAAAGAAAAAACGATTAAAACCAAATGAGTGAGTTTAGGAAAGATTGATGAGGAAATTGAATATGAGGAGTATAAATATTCTTCAATACATCTGCATTAAAAGTTTCCTCCCATTTCCTAATATCTACTGTACATTTCAGATCTTATTTGCTCTTTCAGCCTCTTACACTGGGGAGACAATATGACGTTTACCCGTGTGAGACTGATTTATTTCACTTATGAGTATGGTCTCTAGTGAGGCTGCTCCAAAGGAAGGAGAAACTTGAATGGGGGGAAGGAGAAAAGAAGGAAGGGAAAAGGACAAATAAATAAAGAAGGGGAAGTTGTAGTTATACTGCTATTTACTATTAGTTCAGTGGAGAAAGGTTTATGCCTATGTCGTCTGACCGATTTTTCAAGCCTGTATCTTATAATATGAACGACTACTTTGAAGATAACTGTTAGAATCCATTCCAGGCCCAACCCCTATGGCAAAACTACAAAAACCAGCCCTGCCTCCCTGACAGACATTTCTAATCTAATTTGCCTCTGACAAGGCAGTTGTAATCTGACAGGTATCCTGTTCTAACCTAATCCACAAATGTCAGCCCCTCCCAGAAATGTCCTGGCCACTCAAAGCCAAGAACATAACATTCCAACGAAATTTTCACACCACTCCTAATGAGGTTTTATATACCTTTATCCAAGGCAAGCAGTCTCTACACTTGAGTCCCGCCACCTATCACTCCCATTCCAAAATTCCCCTCTCTGTTGCTGTGCCTGGTGCCTGCTCCCTCCACTGACCTTACAATAGCAATAGGCAACACACTAAAAATTATTACTCTCCTACAATCTTGTTTTCATTTTTTTCTTTTCTTTAAATTAAAAACAGAATAAAATTTTGTAGCTTATGGTGGTCTTTTCAAAAAGAAAAAGAAAAGAAGTACAACTAAATTAAACAATATCTTGAAAGAAAAGAGAACACATTTTACTTTTAAGGGGGAAAAGTTTCACCATGGTTATAATTGATAGAAATATTGTGCTCAGTTATATTGAGTCATGGAAAGAGTACATGAAGGATTGTATTTACCTAGGCTTATGATTTGAAAAGAATGTGTCAAAGTGATTAGGAGCAACAGGTACACTCCTCAATTCTTTGTGGAATTGTATTTATGGGTTTTTTTATGGAAATTTTTAATATACCAGAGTTGTTAACAGTGTAAACCTTTTATTTTGCAGAATATTTGGCATTTAAATCTACTCTAAGAATTATAATAATGAGGAAATTAATTCCATTCTCTGTTCCTAAGAATCTTCCTCTATAACTGTCATATATAAGTATATATATCAAACATGGCCATTTGAAGAATTAGATAGAACAATGTATGGAGAGTAAAATGCAGTATCTCAAACAAATGATCAGTAAAAATATTTAACTACCTCCAGGTATTCTATAAGAAGGATATTTTTGGTCTGTTACTCACTCTTTTTCATATAATTGAGTTTTTTTAACAATTTGAATCTTGAAGAATATTTATAAAAATTGACATTTTATCTATCACTTGTGTTCTAATGTTTGTCACCAGGTTATTTTGTTTTCAAGTTTTGTTTTCACTGCGTTGGATACATAAAAGTTTTAAATTATATATGATCAAATGTACTGATATAAATTTGACAGCCCTTTACTGCTTCTAAAATTTGAAGTAATTTTCTCATTGAAGAATCAAACCATCATTCATAAATGTATTTCTTTTTTTATTGCTGACTTTCAGTTTCTTTTTATCCATTTAATCAAGTTGGAAATTTTTTAACATTTATGAAGGGAATAGACCATAA
The DNA here is from genome assembly GCA_004027595.1 of Dinomys branickii. Lineage (NCBI taxonomy): Eukaryota > Metazoa > Chordata > Mammalia > Rodentia > Dinomyidae > Dinomys > Dinomys branickii. The sequence continues at coordinate 69,053 of PVLD010004268.1, forward strand.
TACTTCTGTTTTTTGTAATCCACAGCACCTCCTTTCCTTGTATGAAGGAGAAAGTACAATGTATTATTTCATTTTGCAAGATTTTACAAATACTACACCCTGAGTAATAAGCCAAGTTCTAAAGAGAAAATGATGAAAGAGGTAGAAATCATCCTGGCCATCCTGTAGTTTGACTTCTTTACAGAAAGAAAAATTTAGCTAGGGTTGGGGCTCAGTAGTGTTGCAGCATTTAAAGAAATGAAAGAGACTCCTGGGAAATAGGAGTCCACCTGAATCAGCTGAATTTCTGCCCAAAAGACTGAGCAATGAACAAGAGAAAGGTTCCAAGTTTTACACAGGTAGCAGGGGATCAATCTGTTTTGTGGCATGTAAGCAGGTGGGGCTATAGACAAAGGCAGTTATTCACATGGTTACAGTGAATGTATCCTATTGAATCTTTGGGACATGTTATCATAAACTTGGATGTTACGGATGCCAGGAGGTGTTACAGGCATTCTCAGGAACAGTACAGATGTCAGTCTTAAAGGAAAACTACGTGACTCGCTTCCCCATTTGATCCCAGTTTACTCAATTTTACCTGAACAATTATACTTGTGATCTTATTGGCCGACCTTAGTTTTTCCCACCTCATGTTCACCTTGTTATTTCCCATTTTCCCCCTATCTTAGTCCCACCCCACCTCGTGGTTTTGCCCTATAAAGTCCTTGGGAAGGGCAAGGTCCTTGGCAGCCCACTCTGGCCACCTTCGATCCCTGTCTTGGAGAGAAGCTTTCTTTCCCTCAATAAATATATTCTGCTCTTTAAAAAAAAAAGGAAAACAGATCCCAATAGGGACAGCATGCCACAAGACTCTGTTTATAGGAATATCGTTAGTAACCTTACTGTAACCTCACAGGGCTATGGACTTTTAAGGAGGTGAGTTCAGGGGAAAATTAAGGTTGTGTTTTATTTGAGTTCTGGTTAAATAGAGCTCTAGCTTAGCAAGTGAGCAGGCCTAAATTTCTTCCTCAGCACTGCAAAAGTGGGAAGAATATACAAAAATATAGAGTGAATAGCTTAAACTAACAAAAGATGTCAACATTGTATTGGGGCATGAAAGAAATAAAGGAGAATTTGGGAGAGATAGAGGAGGAAACTACTGTCTGAAATTTGGTCAAAGTTGTATTCTAAAAGGTGAGGCTGAAGAGAAGGCTGGACATATAAGGAGAAACTTTATAGGAGCAACAACATTGCTTAAAGAATACTCAGCAGCTAAAAAGTAGCGAGAGCAATAGGTTATTTGAGTAAGTGAAACTACAAAGACTGATGCAGGGTGAGATGGCAAGAGGTGAAATTATATCTGTGAAAGCAGACATTACACATCATAGGAAAAAGTGATCATAATTACAGCTTTTAATAATACCAAAACAGAATGTACTATTGAGTTCTTAAGTTACAAAGCAAATAATCAAGTACAATTTTATGAATGGGTGTTCAAGGTTGGCTGGCTCATCAGAAATCCATTTTGTATAAAACAAGAATAGAATTTTGATTTTATAACCATTCTACCTGAAAGCTAATGTTCCCAAAGGTGCTGCTATTATTGTTATGGTGTAAGAAAATGTCTTTGAAAATCTAATACCATATATTCTGTATGATAAAAAGGTAGATTTTTAGAGTTTGTGAATCATTCTCATCACGACAGAACTTGACAGGAAATGCCAATATATTTTTCTTCAGCAATTAACTACTGTAGGAATAAAAGCTACAAAATGACAAAGATTGGTTTTATTTATAATATTAAAAGTCCTCTGTGAAAGAAACAACATATATAACTGTTCAGTTGCTCCAGAAAAAATTTGTTTTGAGATGTTGGCTTTTTCTAAGTTTTAAGATTTTGAATCTTCTAAATTACTCTCATTAATAGGATTTTATTCATCGTACAGTTGTTACTGCTATTACTTACTGAATACATGCATGTTGGGGGTCATGTTTCTAGAACTTTTAGGCATGAACCCATTTCTTTATCACAATCTTATTCCAAAGATATTATCTTTATGACATTTTTTCAATTAGGAGTACTGAAGCTCAGACAATTTAAGTTACTTTATTAAGGTTATATTTAAAAAGATACTAAATATTGAACCTAAAATTCAAACCTAGTTAATATAGCCATAATAGCTATAGATTACCTTCTTTGTTATATCTATTTATATAGTTTTTGAAAATTTTTCTTCTTATCCTATCCTGGATACTATCTGATTCATTTTAACTGAGCTTTTAAAGGCCCTACTATTTTTTATGTTGAAGAAAATGATGATTCACTTATTAAAATGTTTTCTTAAAGTAAAAATATAATTTGAATTGCAAAAAGGTTTTTCTAAATTCTGTTCATTTATATTCAGTTAACAGGTAAGATAGGCAGTCATTTTAATCACTTTGTCACTATGGGTTTAGAGACAAACTTTCTTCCTTGGCCCTCATGAGTCAGACCTTCAAGTGGACGGTAGAGAACAATGTTCAGGAAATGGCTCCTTGAGACAAGGGTATCACTGAGTGATGAGTAGGAACTTGACAGGGAACACAGTGTTGCTTCAGAAGCTTTATGGGTACAACTTGTGAGTTGCTAGGGACAAGAGCACCATGTAGTAGCTGGAGTATAAATTGTTAAAGTGACAGGATATTTATGTTGAAAAGAAAAGTAAGTGTCAAGTCATAGAGTCTTGCAGGCTAATTTACAAGTGTGTACTCTTTTCTAAGAACTGTGGGTTGACAGTGAGTGTTCTTTTCAAATTTTCACTTTAGAAACATTCTGACTGTAGTGGGAGTAACGAAAAGAAGTGGGGAAGACAAAATAGGGACATCAGTTTAGTGTTGCGTGTAGTGATACTGCAAAGAAATGTTACCTTAACATAAGTCAGTTTGAGCACAACTTAGGAAGATGAACGAGCAAAACTCAGTTGGCCAACCAGGTATAGCTCATAAAAGGAAAAATGAAATTATAAAATGTCTGAATTTATAAGCTCAATTGATAATGTGTGACATCACTAAATAAACTAGAAAGCATAGGTGGACATATGTTTAGTTGCAGGGGTCAGGAAGAGACAAGAAGTATATTTTTCATGAGTTTGAATCAGTCCTTCAGAGTCTGAAGTTCCTTGTCATGGTCTGAGCTACTCCTAAAGATTTGGGGATAATCATAAAAATAGGTGATGCGTCTGCCAGAGATAAAGGAGTTCTCATGCCATAGCATGAAGGGACACTGGCATTTACCAAAAACTTGATATGCATACTATAAAATAATACCCAAGTGATAGAGAAGGATCATTGTTAAAACTTTACAACTAACAGGAAATCTTTCAAATGCTAAAGTTACTCCACATCCCCAGCATTCCAGAGTTGATCTTCGGGGTGCATTAACCCAGAGTTGGGGACTGTTTCCAGAGGCGTATCACTCAAAAGTGGTAACATTACTAGTTTCAGAAAGTCAAATTCGTATGTGAGGTTCAACCCTAAGGAACCTAGAGGGAGACAAATTTTTGAACACAAGAGTTACAGCAGTCCGAAATTAAAAGCTAATGCCAGTTATGGTTTTAAAAATGAAAACAGAAAAACAATGGTTTTGCTCTTAACATAATTATTAATTCATTCACTTATCATTTTATTGTTATTACAAAATCAGTCTTTGTGCAGTTATATTTTTCAAATATATGAAACAGTCTATAATTCACCATGCTTTTCTTGTGCACAGCAGTGAATGATTTGATAATGATTTTAGATAGCATTTATTGGTATCTTTATCACTCTTTCATCATTACGAGTAATAAACAAATGATTGTATTTATAAAATTCCCAGAAATACTTTTGTCATGATGTAGGTCTAAAATGTACCCTCCAAATCTCGTGCTTGAAAGGTGATTGGATCCAGGGTATTGGATGCTCCAGTGCATTCACGGATTAATGAGCTCATGTGCTGTTAACTGGTGAGGCATGATTGGCAGCCAGTCACTGGAAGCATAATTTTGAAACGTGTGTCCTTGCCTCTGGTTCCTCCTTTGTCTACCTGCTTCCTGGCTGTCACGTGCTGAGCAACGGTCCTTTATCCGGGCCCCTCCGCCGTGTCCTTCCTGCTTAGAGCCCCATGAGCATGGGCTGAAACTTTGAGCCAACATAAACCTTTCTTCCTTTAAATTGTGGGCGTTGGGTATTCTGTCCCAGGGATGGGAATGTGGCTAAGACAATTTTTTAAGCCAACAACCTTGTTATGCTATATTTCTTGGAATTAGGATGTTTTGGCTTGCTCCAAACTGCCTGTTTTACAACAATTACAAATACCAGCAAAGAAAATAATTAGATGATTAAATACTATTCTCAACTGTATTTTTCTGAAATAATAGGAATTTAATCCTGTGATTCCAGATCATTGCTTGACGTTTATTTTGGCCCTGCATCACATTTATTTTGGCCCTTGCCAGCCTGCGGCATATCCATCCTTTTTGGCTGGATCTAAGGGATAAATCTTGCAGTGATGAAAAACTCTCAAGGATGAAGTGCCATGTTTTCTTTGTGCACAAGTTTTCATTCTTTTAAAGGTCCTGCATTGTGTGATTCTGTTTTGTTAGCTTGGTGAGCACGACTATGGAATAAAATGTGACATGTTTAGGAGTGTGATTCATTTTACTTGTGCACCTCTCCTCTATGAGCACCTTGATCTCTTATTATGTTACCCCCATCAAGTGCCTGTAAGCTATTTTAGAAGCCTCAGCTAAAACATAAAATGAAAGGAAAAAAGAAAACACTTATTTATCGGAGGAGTCTATGTACTTGCTAGAATATGCCTATAATTATATCACTGAATCCCTGCAATGATAATTCAAGGTGGGAATAATGGACCACTTTACAGATTAGGAAATAGAAGCCCACAAGATTTGTGTAATAGTTTAAAGTTCCATAGCATCAAATTTAGAGTTAGCAATCCAAACCTTCCTGGTTCCACATTTCTCAGATTTTCTTTTAGTTTGGAATTTCACCGATAAGCCTCATGCATTGCGTCTCTGAGACATTTGATAATAACTATAATTATGCATGATGCTTATTCTGTACAAGTGACTGCTTAGGTGCTTTATAGACTTCTAGCCTGTGTTTCTGTGTTGTAGGTCCTAGCATTATCTTCTTTTCTTACGTAAAGAGGAGAGTTTAAATAGTTCACCAGCTAAAATAATGGAAGAATTGAGATTTGGTTCCAGTGAATTATTTGTCTCCCCCAAAATTTTAACAATTAATTTGTTCCAAATAATTAGAAAATAATTCCAGGAGTTTCCAATCTGAGTTTACACAGGACTACATTCCCATAGGAGTCCTGGGTTTGGAAGTTTGGACTTAAACTACTTTAAAGAAAATAATACATATAGACATGGTATATCATAAACTGTACTATGGGTTTCCTAAAGTAGTGGCTATAAAGAAGAATGTCAGTATTCAACTTAAAACATTATTCAATAACAATTTAAATGTCGGACCAGTGCATCAGGTTGTAACATTCCTACTGTTACTTCCTTTCCAGTTAAATGTACTTTTTTGTAAGCAAAATGTTTTTATAGAGCCAGTTTAGCCTAAAAGAAAAAACACATAGGGCCAGAAGTGATTGGAGAAAAAGTTTCTCCACTCAGGCTGCACCAGACAACCAAGCATTTGAAGATAAGGGAAGGGTCTTAGGTGTCTAGCTGAGTGCAGGGGGAGATAGGAGCTTTATCTGAATCACAAAGCAAAAGTAATTTTAGCAGGCTGCAAGCTTTAGACCATCTCAACTGACATCTCTGTTTTTGTCCAGAACCATAAGACAGGTCTTTTAATTCAGAAACAGCTTGTTTTGTCAGAACTCTCTGTCTGACTGAACACCACGGGCAGTCAGCCAAAGAGCACCCTGGGTAACATGCAGGAGAAGTTTGATTCCTTGTCACATATATTTAGTGGTTGAACATTAAATTTATCTTTAATAGTGGGACATGTTCTTGGATTCCTTACAGTTTCTCAAGGCATAGAAACTAATTCTATGCACGTCACGAACAACACAGCATCTATGAATAAGATGTCAGTAGAGGTCCTTACACTGTCAGGAAAGTTTTGAACTGAGTGTCTTGGAGAAGTTTTAAAATTCTTTGTTAAAATTCTGTAATAGAACATTGTAAAGTAGAATTACAATTTGTATATATGAAAATATTATTTTCATGAACCCAGGACTATTTGCAAACTACTTGTGTGTACTTGTACATTTCATATATCATATGAGCTTTTTTCACAGCTTTTAAGAATACTATAAAGCACATGTTTTTAACTTTGTAAAAATATTTTCCAAACAGAAACACCAGGGTGTATTTAATAGTGTGTAAATATGTTTAATAACTGGATACATACAAGAGCTGTAGATAAAATTACTGTGATATAGTTAGGTAGTGAACAGCATACAGCAGTACTCAGATATAATCAGGTCTAGCATTGTCAATAAATGGATATCATTACATTAGTTTTAAAACTGGTCAAACTAATCCATATGTTAAAATATTTACAGTTCATTTTAAAATGAAGTTGAGTGTAAGTAAATTGATTTGGATGCTAATATTTTCTTTTTTTGGCTACTGGCTATATAAGGATGTTTAATTTCTGTAAATTCATTATGTTATACAATTTTTATTTATGTTTCTGTATATGTTTTACTTCATGAAATGTTTATTTTGAAATATATATGCATGCATATTCACATACATATGTAGAGTATCTTGGATTAAATATTTTATGTGAAAATTATAGTAAAATTGTAACTTTGATGAATTCTGAGAAAGATGCTTTCCAGTAAGTCAACAAAGAATGTTTACTAAGCTAAATCATTCTAGTAATAAACTTGAGCTAATTTTTAACCATGATAACTCTGAGGTGTGTCATTTAGTAATGAAAACTTACACTTAGCTGTATGTTTTGTTGAAGAGACAATTTGATCATTTATCCCTTTATAGTTTGTAACATATTTATAAAATAATTACATATAAATATTAAGTATTTTTAAAATGTACTCAATGTCATCACTTAATTTTTTTTAAAGTCCAATTTTTAAAAATGTTTTCACACAAAATTTACTTAAAGAAATTATACATTTGTTTTTTGGCATAAAATGGATTAAAAAACCCCAATTTCATAGAATTGTGGGAAGAAGTGGGAATTTTGCTCAGGTTGTTTCCATGGTCCTTGAGCTCCAGGAAAATGTCTTTACCTTTTGGGAATCGCTTCCTCTGTTGTAATACTTTGTGCTCGTTAGGTTTCAGTGAATACCTGGCAAGGAGATCTTTAACTTTGTCTGTGGGTGTGTACCATATCTTCATAGACAACAGCACTACGTGTTTATTATAATGTTCATGTTCTACCACGATTAGGTGAAGGAGCTTGAAGTTTGAAGTGAAATATAGAATATAAAGAATATTTTCATGCAGATTCTGACTTACTATTGATGCTAAGGGACAGCAGTATCATCCTGGATTTATTTTGCTTTTCCAAGGGTGTGGAAATACAGTGCTTTCAAATTATTTTTGCTTGTGTCAACATACACACATGCTCACATGAATTTCATAAATAGATGTTTTTGAACAGTAAATGGCTCTCCACATGATGCCTGAGAGCCCGGGCTCCTGCCTTCTGCAATACTTTGTTCTTGGGTGTTCAGGGTTACCTGTCACCAGTTTGACCTTGGAGAGAACAGGTGGGCAAGTTTCACACAAGAGATATTTATATGTCAGTCAGAAATACATACATATCATTTTTCCATACTTCCCATTGGCAAGCAAAAAATGTACCAAATTGCCAAATGTGTATTGCTAGGCAAAGGTAAAAAATAAATAAAAAGAGTAAAGAATTTGGTTAAGTTTGGCCAGTTGCTCTCCATGCTGGATCTCAAATTACACCACATGTCCAAGAGCAAAGGATTAAAAGAGGATTAGTTCCTAGTCTTCCTCTATAAGCAGAGAAATAAAATTTATTCACTTATAGTAAGTCAATGAAATGGGAGATTGATTACCAGCAATCAATACATTACCTGAATGAATCTGACCCACAGCATGTATTTCTAGCCCAAGCTTCTGTTGAGAAGTACACTTTTTCCTTGACAGCCTCTGAGCGTGGGAGATAAAGAAAATGTGGGGAGGGATGTATAATCCTATTGCCTTCTTCTACTTTCACATTTCAATCAGTACAGTGTATTTTTTGTGGTAATGCTGTAATATTGTGTGGTTATTTTAAATGACGTGATTAGATCAGAAAACATAAATAAATAAATATATTTCTTTGGCTAATTTTAGGAAATTCCAGATAAATTTATATTTACTTACAGTTAAATTTAAGATTTTGGACTTGCTAAATGAAACATTTCAGTCCCTAACCTGAGAGTGACAATTTAATCCAACATTTTAAATTCTATATAGGGATATCTTGGTTGTAGAACTCAATTTGTACCAAATTCATGTTTGAACAAGGAAAGTTTCGAGAATTGAACATATTTTCCCCATAAGGAATCATGAAAAAACAAATAATTAGTAGTGAGGTCCAAAACTTACGCTTAAATTTATTTTTCCAGGACTTTAACAAATTTTACAATGATTTTTATTCTTTAACTCTGTCATGATTCTCAATTTTCCTCTTAGCTGTACTGCCAGTACCACTAACTTATGGTTCTGATGGTATTTTACCCAAACAATAATGCAGGGGGCGGGGAAAGCGCAATGACAAATGTTTTTTGTTTGTTTGTTTGTTTGTTTGTTTTGCGGTACTGGGGATCGAACTCAGGACCTTGCGCTTGCCAGGCAAGCGCTTATTCCACTGAGCTATATCCCCAGCCCTGACAAATGTTTTAATGCACTAACACAAGCACTTGCGTGCTGTCCGGGGAGGAGTGCTTGGACTGAAGCGCCCTGCGTGGAGGTGCTCTGCATTGCTCACTCTCACAGACTTGCTCAAGTCAGACTTTCAGGTCTGCTAGTGAGCAAAATTAGGGACACGGAGCAAGTGTTTTCCAAAGTTTGTTGTTTGAGTAGTTCAAAGTTTGAGCTTGGATCTAATCAACAGCTGAGGTATCACTGTATGTAGTGTACAATCCTGGGATTCTTAGGAAAAAAGGTTGAATAAAATTTCTCCACTCTTTCTCTCTTAAACCAATCACCCCCTACATATATTCAAGCATTTTCGCATAAAAAGTTTAAGAGAGATAATTATGCAATTAAGTACATATGTACTTAGTTTTAAAAGAACACATGTTGTTGAGAACAAAGTGCATGCAAAAGAAAATATCTAATGTCTTTAGTTATGAAGAATAGGGGACAGAGGTTCAAGCCAACATATGTGTTCGCTCTTGATAAGGGACAGTTCCATCCCTACAGCACTGTAGGATCATAGCCAACATGGCGCCTCACAGACCCTAGCCACCCCAATTATAGCAAACTGTTCTCAAAGCTGTTCCAACACAAGATTTTCACCCCGACACATGGCCAATTCTACAAGGCAATAGAATCTGGTCATTGTTAACCTCCTTGTGTCCACTGTATGCCATTTGCAGCCACATTGGACACAGTATTAATGGTATTTTGCTCTTCTTACAGTAGTCTTTCATCCTGGGCCTTCCAGGTAGGGAAGGCCCTTTTGTCCTTCAGAACTTTTCTTCAATGTAATGGCTTTGAAAGGTCTTTTCCGACTATCCTGTGTAATACTTTTCCTTTCATTCCTCCCACCTCGCAATTACTAACAAATCACTGTTCTTTTATTGTACCTAAAATATGTCAAACTATTTTACATATTTATTGCTTATTCTCTCCTTTGTGCTCTGCACTTGACAAGGAAAGTGAACTTACCAATATTGCTTATTGTTGACATGTTTTTGTCCAAACCCAACCATAACGCTTGAAGGAGATAGTATGAGGTAACCGGGCATGGTAGTGCATGGCTCTCATCCCAGTACTCCGGAGGTTGATGCAGGAGGATCGCTGCAAGTTCGAGACCAGCCTGAGCTACAAAGTGAGCTTAAGGCTAGCCTGAATTGCATAATGAGACCCTGTCTCAAAAGACCAAAAAAAAAAAAAAAAGATATTATGGGGTATACTAAATATTTGTTGAAGGAAGGAAACAGTGGTTGATGGTGAATGCATTAAAGAAGTTGATGCTCGTTCTTTTAGTATGTAAGGTGATCCTGAAATTGATTAATGAATTACACTTTTTTTGGTGAAAAACTCATTGCAAAAGATTGTGGGTCTTATCATCAATGAATATATAAGATACTCTCCTCCTATGGTGGCCCAGCAGGAAATTTTCTTCTCTCTAACATTCTTACTATTTTGATGCAGGTAAGGTTATGTTTATATCTCAAGCAACTTTGAACTAATTTGTTAATCCTGGTTCAGACAATAATCTAGTGAGGGTAGTGCAAAAAATAATTACTCTTTCATAAATGTCTATGTCACATGGAAAAATTAAGCATAATTACCAATTGTAGCAATAATAATTAACATAGCTATCAGCAATTTAATGAAAAATAAGCATTATTGTTCAATGAACTTTATAAACGTAGTATTAGATTCCTCTTTTGCATATGAGACACACTGTGATTTAGTGGGTGTAGGGGCCCTGTGAAAGGCCATAGGTGCAATAAAGTTTAGGCCAGCTTCATATTACAGGTTTAAGCAATGCTAAGGTTTGTGTATCACAACCACTTTGCCAAGCTTTCATTGTCATTACTAACAGTAAAGGTTTATTGAGGGGTGTTTTGGAGTTTATTGAGGGCTTCTGAGAAGTGTTGTACTGCTGAGCAACACCTACAGCTTTTAACTTTTTTTTCTTTTAATTTTGAGATGTAGTATTGCTCATTTGTCATGCTGGCCTCAAACTTGCAACCCCCTTGGGTACCTAGGGCCCTAGGCATGAACTGGAGCTCCTAGCTTATTGAGTATTATCATGGGGCACAGAGCTAAAGCATGGACACAAAAGTCTGATTTCAAATTCTATATTTGTAATCAATATGCTAAGCTATTACTTATCCTGTTTTAAATGCTTACTCTGGCCTTTATGAAATACACTGTTCTTTAAGAGTTATTTTTTGTTTGCATTACATGTTTTTAAAGGTAGGTTAAACATATTCATCTAGTAAAGAAATCTTTAATATTATATTAAAATAAATGTTGAAAATTCATAACAATTATAATTTGCAACACACACATATATTGCATTCTTATTGTAAAATAAAAAGAAAAGAAATATAAAAACAAAATGACTTGAAATCCCTTCCTTGCAGAGATAACTACTGTCAGAAAATCTTTGGGTCAGAAAACAAAATCACAGTTAATGGCAAGAAAGATGAAAGCTTAGAGAATACAAAACCACTTTAAGCTCTCAAAAATAAAAAGCGTTTTGGTCATCAGAAATTCTGAAGGACCTTAGTGTTCACGTGATGTTGTAGATAGAAGTCACCCAAATATTCATGGCATTGCCAGATAGCCAGGTCACTCAACCTTGATAACTCAAATACTGCTTTGTAATATAGGAATAGTCAGCCTTAGCTTCCCTGCCACAGGGATGGTTAAGGATAAAGTTAGATTGTAAGTGTGATAGTGCTTTGAAAAAATCTTTCTTGCTGGGTGCTTCCATATAGTTACCTTTTATTACTCTGCCCTATGACCTTTCTTCTCACTTGAGAATCACTGTGTTTAAGTTAGGACTGTTTGCTTCTTTCTTTCAACAGGGTGTATAAAATCACTGGACCATATACAGTCTAAGTTACTTTCTGATTCAGCACTATAATTTCTGGAATGAGGTCAATGAAAAACTTACCAGAGAAAAAACCCAGTCAGAAAAATGGTAGAAAATAATTTGAAGGCATTGTTCCATGGTTCAGTGTACCATGGGTCTAATGTCTCAGAGCATGTGGACACCTCCCAGTAGGACTCTGAATGTTAAAGGATAATGAGTTGAGCTATTTTCATATACACTAAATTTTTCTTACCTGGGGCCTTCATTTTACCATTTTCCAGTTTCTTTTCTTCAAGCACTCCTTATTTTCATATAGTTTCTGTCAGCATTAAGCATCTGATAAAATACCTTATTTATGACTAGCTATTGCCTTCCCTACTATATGTCCCTGTGAGGACTAGGTCCTCACACTGTTTTCTATGGAAACTGACCACGCTTCTTTAAATACAGTATGGAAGTGCTAATACAAGGATAGACCTTACAAATAGGTTAGAAGAACATGTAACACCCATTCCTAAGTAAACTCAAGATCAGCATTCAGTCCTGAGGCTGCTCCTAGGTTCTTGCCTTGCGGCCCTCTCACATCATCATACACCCAGAGTGCTCACTTCTTCAAAGCCAGCAGGGAAATCTCTGCTGCTTCGTCTCTTCTTTCATGGAAAATCTGGACTTTTTATAGAGAGGACCCCCATACTAAGCTTGGGACAAGTCCATCCATTCTCTGACTAATCCAATGTCAACTGCCTAGGTGCTTTACTGTATTTGTAAAATCCATTTTTCTTTGCTATACTCTGTTGGTTAAAAGCAATTCACAAATTCCACCCACACTTCAGGGAAGGCAGGCACAAACTGCTGATTATCAGAAGGTAATAATTGGTGACCTTGTTAGAATCCTGAGATCTACAAATTTCTCAGTGTGATATTTGCATTTGAATCTGCTAATGACAGTTTTCTAGGAATATTTCAAATTTTACAACTCTTGAATAAGGATTTTATCTGTGAATTTGTGAATTTGTGTCTAACTTAATAAAGCTTTTCCTACTGTAATATTAAAGGAAAATAAAATATATAGTTAATATTTTTGCATGGCTATTAAAGCTTAATTTATCTTATTTTCCTATGTTTTTCTTCTTTTGTATTTTTACATGAATTCTGATACCTCTGAAATTTTTATGTTATTCTTAAGTGGTATCAATTAAAGACCTTTCTAGTTGTCCTAGGGCTGTTTACAGGCTAATCCACCTTCCTTCTCTGATTTTAAATGCCACCTTTAGTACACAATAAATGTCATGAGCAATTCATTCCCCTGCAAAAAATCTCAATTCTTTTTCAGAGACTTTGATACTATTTTCTGTATCAAAACAAAGTCTTTCTGCAAAATTCCATGTCTTTGCACAAATCTAAGCTCTTAGAGGAACAGTAGCTAGCTACTTCTTTTATTTTATTCAAAATGTTCTTGGATTTTTAAAAATGTTTATCTGCCATGCATATTCAAAAACTAAAATGAAACAATAACACCATTGATAATTTTAATACAATTATTAAATACTGGCTATGAAATAAAGCCTATTTTTGTCAAGGATAAGGTATTTGCTAGCTTCCATTTTGTATTCCTTAGGTTTGCTTTTAGGTATCTTCATATATTTGATTTAGCTTATTTCTTGCATTTTACTGTATTTTTAAATGAAATTTGTTTTTCATTATATTTTATTATTTAAAATAATATTAATTATTATTGTTTATTATTTTCATTGATTGTTATAAAGTAACTTCAGTAGTACTGCCTTAGTGACTGTGAATTATCCAATATATTATCTAATAAAAAAAACTATGGAGAATGATATTTTTGCTTCTTTCAATTTTATTTCTCATTTATTTTTCTATTGATAAGACACCAGAAAGTACAACTAGAAAAAGTTGAGAAATGATAATGACAATATTCTTGATTTGTTATATTACTATAGTTAATGATATAGGAGAAAGAAACTCAACCTCAGTGATATCTGGGATGAGTTTGTGTTCTCTCAAATTGAAGAATGAATTTTAGGAACAACAGAAGTTAAGAGCAGAATATATTTATTGAGCCAAAGAAAGCTTCTATCCAAGAGAGGAACAGAGGGGGACTGAGTGTGTTGCCAAGCACCCTGCCTTTTCTAGAGATTTTAGAGAGCAAAAACCAGGAGGTGAGGGAGGGTCTAAGCTGGAGAAAAAGTGGGAAGTCACAAGGTGGGCATGAGGTGCGACGAAACTATGGTCAGCCAATAAGATTACAAGTATAATTGCTCAAGTAAGATTGAATATATCAGGATCAAATAAGGAAGTGATTCATGTAGCAAGCAGGCAAAAATATGAACAGGAACATTGTCTGTAGAGAGTTGAGTTAGCTCCTGGCTTGACAGAGACCTTAGAGTATCAACCCCTGATATGCATCCTAAGTGAGGTATGTGGGTGCATTTGTTTTATCCTTTGTCTTGAGATCTGGCCCACAACTGGAGGTGTCTGTCTCCCCTACAATTGCAAACTATCTCGTCTTCTGCACAGGTTCCTTTGAGGGCCTCTCCCTGTTTGACTGCCTATAACATTTCTGTCTGGCTCAGCTGCCTACAACATTATTACTTGTCATCAGGAAATATTATGCTATAAATTACATTGAATTTATGTATTATAGAATCTATCAAATTAACATTTAAGTAAGCACTTTCTTTTTTTGTTCTTGCCCTTTCAACAAACTTAAATATATTCATACCTCTATAGATACCCTCTCACATATGATCCATGCTGTCAGTCAGGTAAACAATGTCGCCATGTCATACAACATTGTGTGTCAGGCTTCGCTAACTCAGAAGTGTCACAAACAATAAAATATGGCATTAGTCCTCAGTAAGCACTTTCTTAAGCAGGATTTGATATCATGCTTTATCAGTATTTTTAGTGTTAAGAAGTTGATTTTATGTTTTTTCTACAGCATATTAGAGTATGTGTTTTTAAAATTTAATAACTTTCTCTTATTCATTCTATATTACTTTTAGAGTACAGCTTCTATTCTAATTGTGCTATGTTAAGTTTTTACATCAGATGATTTCTCTCTTCTTTTGATCTTTTCTTATTTGTTCCTCAGGAATTTATTGTAAAACTGAGGGCATAGGTCAGTTGCCTTACTTACTTTTCTTTCCTTGCTGAGACAAAATAGCTGACTCCCAGAATTAAGGAAAGAAAGGTTTATTTAGCTCACAGTTTGTGAAGGTTTCAGTCCATACTCAACTGGCTCCAAGGCAGAGTGGCACATAGCAGAGGGCAACAGTTCATGGTGGCCAAAGATAGCAAAGGCAAAAAAAGCAAAAGGGAGGAAGGGCGTCAGGCAGCCTCTTTCCTACCTTACATTGTATGCAAACTGTCCACCACAGTGCAGGTGTAGCACTCACATCCATAATTTCAACACTGCACTATGGATCAATCAAAAATCTAAAAGCCTGTCTCATGACTATATGAGGATTTAGGGGGACATGCAGACACAAACCATAACATCGGTGTTAGTGCATCTGCCTAAAATACAGGAGGCCCTGAATTCCCACCCTAGCATTTAAAACAAGAGAAAAAAAAATTAAGAAAACCTTCCCCTATTCTCTTTTCTTCTCTTTAAAAATGTTAATTTGCTTGTATATATTCATTTCTATAAGTTAGTTATCATTTCTTTGTCCATATGTCATGCTTACAAAGATATCACATTTCTTAGCAAATTATACACTTCTCCAGTTGTGTAGAATCACCTTCCTTAGAATAAATTATGAGAGGCTTAAATTTAAAATATTGAGAAGAAATATTATTGACTTTTGTAACTTGTGTCCTAATGCCATTTTATCCACTTGAAACTAAGTAATAAAAAAAAAAACTGAGCCCATTGCCTGCCTTATAAAATTGCTCATGCTGTGTGTGTGTACATAGGCTTAGAATATTCTCTGACCCAACTTCCTGCTTCACTTACTTCTTCTTCTCTGCTAATGCACTGTCAACTTTCTTCATTTCCGTAACTTGCAGAAAAACAGTTCCACTCGCTCGTTAAAGGCATGAATGCTGGCTCAGACTGTCTTTGTTAAATCTGATTAAACCAGTCTTCCCTGTGACTTCAAACGTGTGAATCTAACCTTTTCTTTACCTCATAAAATATCATGCCTATTGTACAGCTGTAACTATAATACTATCCAATCATATAAACAATGGTGCCTGGAAAAATGTAAGAAGTTAATAACTGTTTATTCTCAGGTCTAAAATAATTATCTCCTTTTATAAAATCCCCAAGTCTCTGGAAATGAAAGTTTCTTGGAGTTTTTGTGGCAAATGGATCAAGCCTGGTCTGACGTATGTTCAGTAGGTGGCAAAAGCTGACCCAAACTAAAGCGCAACTATTCTTTATTTAACTAATTATTGCAATATTTATATACCTCTGTCAAAATAGAAATGCTTCAATACTGAGTGTTGCCCTAAATCTCAATAGGGATGCTGCAAAGTATAATATTAATTTTTTTCAAATGTAAAATTTTTGAAGGCTTACTGAAACACATCTGGCTCCAGGGTTTCAGAAACAGGATAATTAATCACATTAACTACACCTTATCTTGAATATTATATTCTTGAAGACATTGTCTCTTAATTTATAAAATGCTACCTTATAACTTGTCATTGTTCCCTAATAGGTTTTTCCTATTCTAGAACATTTTAACTATTATATTTGCCTGTAGGCTGTGTGGCTGTTCCCCTGGTGGAAGTCTAGCAATGATATAGTGTAGACTAGATAAATGGGTTCAGGATGCTTTCCTATAAGGAAACAGCAGTCACAGTAATATTTATTTAGTGTGTTATAGACTTAGTTTTGATATCCAGGTTGCAACCCACAATGAATTTGAGAAAAAAAATCTTCCTTGGCATCGGTTAGAATGTAGCAGTTGAGATGAGAATGTTACCATTTGGTTCAATACAAAGAGATTTTGCCTCACTGAAGGCAGTCACCATGAGGTGCAGTGGGTGCTTTGCAGAAGTACCTTTAGGATGCTGCATTGTGTCTCAGAAAAAGAGAAACTTAAGCTAAAGAATGAAGAAGAAAGGATTTTCCCTCCACAAGGAAAGCACAGTATAAACAGAGAAAAACCAAAAGCACAGGAGCCTGTACCTATGAGATGAACTGCGGAATTCTGAGCAAGAAGATCTTCAACAAGGAAGTCAAGAGAGTTAACAAGAGTCAGAGTCAATCAACCTGTCTCCTGGAGAGTAAGTAACACTAGCTAAGAATTTCATTGTTCAATAATAATTCTAAAGAGCAAGTGAGATTGTACTTGAAAATAAACTCAATCTGCACTAATTTAATGACTCCTCCTTTCCACCAAAGGCCCAATAATCTGAGGTTTTCTTAAAATTTCAATTTTAACTATACTTATTTGGTGATTGAGTTCTATAAACTTTGATTTTCTTGTATGACTATTGTGTTGCTCAATTTCTGCTTTATAGAAGAGTGACAGGAAAGGAAGTATAAAGTGATTGCTATCTAACTAGGTGGCTTTAAAAACGCAAGGTACAGTAAATGTGTGAGTCAGATTATGATGACCACAGAAGATTAGAACATCTCCCATTGCAATCATGTTGTGATCAAGGTTTATAAAAGTTTAAACTGCTTCCCTGGGGAAGAGTAAGATTAGGATTTACTGGACAGTCATTAATACTAACAAGCAAATTATCAGCCTTTGTTGCAATGAGAGAAAATATGATCAGCCCTGACTCTCTAGAGAAATGCCCCGTACTGTTCTCTTTGACAGTCTTGGAGTGCACATTCAAATTTATCTTATTCAAAACACAGCCACTTCATAACACCAGCAGCCTGTGGCATGGCAGTTAAAGAAGAGGTGAAGAATACCAAGGTGGGGGAGGGCTTTTGTAGCTTCGGGCCTCAGACTGTGTTCTGGAGAGACAGGTCTCCGGTTCATTATTTCAGAATCTTGCATTGAAATTATGGACACATTGGCTGCAGTGTGTTAAAACCCACTTTTATTTTGTAAAAATGACAGTGAATTACATTTTGTTGTTTGATTCACAGGTATAATAATGATCTTCATGGTTTAAAAAGACTCATAGGAGGTCAGAGGCTATGTCCACAGGATAACACTAATAACCAACTGAGAACTGGTTGTATCAGACCACAAAATGAAAAAAAAGTGGAGAAACAGAAAATTTCCTTTCCAAAGCATTTTTTTACAATAATTTCATTGAATGCTTAGGCATTATTCAATATTAAAATAAGTCTGTGTCTATGAATTTCTGAAAGACAGAAAGTGAACTGAGAACTTGTTTTCTTGGGAGAGTAGAAAGACGCTTATTTGGGTTTTCTCTCCAAAAACTAGTTCTCTTAAGTACAGGGCAGAAGTTAAAGAATCACTATTTTTTTCCACTTAAGTGTTGAGTCATTATGATGTGTGTCGTTTCTGAGCACTTTTTTTTTTTTTTTTTTTTTTTTTTTTTGCGGTACTGGGGATTGAACTCAGGACCCTGCGCTTGCTAGGCAGGCACTTATTCCACTGAGCTATATCCCCAGCCCCTTCTGAGCACTTTACTAGACAAGGATTTTCTAGTACCTACAAAGTACTTAGAATTTGGTATATTATAAAAGAAAAACATTGGTGGAATGAATGAATGATGGATTAACCATAAAATAGGGACTTTGATGAAGAGGAAGAAAAAGAATACTTACATGTCTTAATAACTTGTGTTCTTTAATATTTACAGTAAGTCAGCTGTGCTCATTCAATGAAGAAGAATTTTAAGGCAGAGTGGAAAACACCTGTGGGCATTTAGAGTGAGGTGTAACTCAGAGGCTTCAGAGGTAACGCCTTAGTGGCCAAAGGTGCTGCTGGGATGCAGGGAAAACTGTAGGAGGGGTGGCTAGTAGAAGGTATTCAGGTCTTGAGATCCTGCCCACTGTCCTTGCAGAGGATGGTGGATCTGCCTCTTCCTTCTCCTATTGGCACTGCCCAGCCTGATGGTAAGCAACTTTACTCTTCTCTGTACTCTTCATTGTGATCCTCCACCTTGCCACAGCTCAAGGCACTGGAGCCAACAAACCATGGACTGAAACCTCTGACACTTGAACCAGAAATAACTTTTCTTTATAAAAGTTGATTATCTCAGATATTCACTACAGTAATGAAAACCAGACTCTCAAAATACTTCACCAAAGTATGCATTATGAGTGTGTGTGCATTTATGTCTATTAACTTACTTTCCTATATCTATTCTTTCTACATTTATCTATATCTATCTATCATCTCCCTATCTACCTGCCAATCACACTTATAATTCTGTATTCAACACATTGATTTCCTTTCTATTCATATTATTAGTTGCCCTATATGTACCATGCAGATTAAATAAATCTTGTTGGAGTGAATATTTTGTCTTTTAAAGCAATATATGACTCTGAGGTGACATAATCAGCAAAACTTTCTTTCACTTTCTCATATAATAATTAACTTAGCTAACTTCCTTTCCCAGTGACCTGGAAAAAGATTTTTTTGTCTCAAAAATGATAGTCACTTTGTTCAAAATTTTTATTCTATTCTGTGAAAAAATTTGAATTTCTTTATATTTCCTACAAATTTCAAGATTATGTATTGTTACATTATTTAGAATTGTATCTCAAAATTTTGAAAGTCCAAAAAGGAATAAAGCTTAAAATGCACATTGAATCTGAGAGGTAAAATGGTATAAGATTTAAAGTGGTGTATTCATTTTTATTGGACTAACCTCTCCCCTTAAATTTCTGGAAAGCTCTAGATGTTTAGAGACCTCTACTTGTTGAGAATATGAGGTCACATACAAGCCTTGGTAACTTACAATCAAAGTACACTTGAAGAAAGCATTTATCATGGCATTTAAAATCTTTTTTTTGTAAAATATAACCATCTTCATACCATCTGGGGGTTATTTATTTAGTCAACCATAAAAATATCTCAATATGTCATTTTTAGAATTTGTTTTTAATAAATAATTCAAGTACTTTGCAATTTTTTGCTCATTTTCAAGGTATTTTAAGCTTAAAATATACTAGGTTAAAAGAAGTCTAATTCAGCTTTGCTATTTCAACAAGGAA
This sequence comes from Dinomys branickii, assembly GCA_004027595.1. Classification (NCBI taxonomy): domain Eukaryota; kingdom Metazoa; phylum Chordata; class Mammalia; order Rodentia; family Dinomyidae; genus Dinomys; species Dinomys branickii. Next base: position 88,935 of record PVLD010004268.1, read on the forward strand.
AATATTAAAATTTTGAGAAGAGAGGCAAGTCCATAGTGTTGTTCACATTGATTACAAATTGTTTTCTACCATGTTGTTAGCCATAAAACATAAAAATCTAGTTTTTGAATGAAATACAGTGTTTTGAAATGTTGCAAAATATAAAAATACTATAAAGTAGTAAGGCAAGTTCATCTTAGCCACTTTCCTGCAGAGACAACTTGCAGTTCATCTGGGAAATTATTCGCATATCTCTGGGCTCTTCATTAAGGCTATGCACATACGTTTGGCTCTCTTCCTTCCAGGTTTGAGGTGGCTGTGTGAGAATGCCTCTGGATAAATGGAGTCCTTTTGTTCTGGGTGAAAGCTTTAAAATCCAGTGATGGCTTGTCGTATTTCACTCCCTTTGCCACAGTAACCTTGGAACGTGTTGAGACGGGTCTGTGTTAGCCTCGCAGTGACCACGTGCTCGGCATTCCCTTGCTCATCTTTGCTGTACATGGAACACAAGTGAGAAGCAGAATGGTTGACTGATTCTACTGTTTTGTTTTTGCAGTAAAAACGGAACCTCTCGTGACCGATATACCGTTATTTGGAACGACACTGATCATGTGTATGAATTATGCTATGAATATTGAAGTCCATACAGAAATTAAGATTATAATGATTGTGATTGGTTTTATCTTTATAAACAAGACATACACAGTTCATTGTGTTATATTGCCGAGGAATAGCTGATTGGTATTTGTGAATTAGAACTATGCTAATTAACATCTAGTCTTCAGAATTACTGAAAAACTCAATTTGATAATAATACATGTTAGCTGCATAGCCCAGTAAAAGAGCATGGTAGACACTGTAAGTTTTACTTTTCTTATTTCTTTGACTTTCATATAGTGAGATATATAACTATGTCATTTAAGGGAGAATTTAGAACCTGACTAAACTAACTACTATCCATGCCAGCTTGAATAATTGAGCCCTTAGACTATCGTGTAATAAAAACTCGACTCTTGCTACCACTGGGCTACAGTTTTGGGGGAAGGAGCACAGGTTTTTAATCCAAGCTTACAGTACTGAATTACTAGTAATCGTCTAGTATAAACTCATCATTCTTGATAGGTTTGTATATTTGTGTGCATTAATTATATTTGGTATTTAATGCAAATCAAAAATCTTTCATATATATGCCATGAAATGACTAGTATATTGGTGTTTCTGCTTGACATACATGCTGTTTTCTGATACCTACCTGTTTGTATGTATAACGCTCAACATCTACTTACCACCTACAAGGTGCCAGGAGCTGTGATTCACTATAATTGTTAACTCTGTAGAAATGACCATCTCATGTAACGTACATTGTCTTATTTTCTGGTTTCATAAAGGAGGTACTACTAAGACTCTTGCTTCAAATTGCTGTATAGTCTCTGACACGTAGAATTGAGGAAAACTAGCTAAAACTATTTCATCTCTAACTAGTTCCAGATTATAAATTTTTCCATAATGGATATTGCCATTTATATCCAGGAAATGTCTTAGTTCTGACAAACTTCTGCCACATCTATTGCTGCTACCACTTTAGTTTTGGCCTTTACCATTTTACACAGCAGCAACTGTAACATACATTAACTGTGTGTTGCTGTCTGCTTTCTGCGCCCTCCGTCTCCCCTACTTTGCACTGCATCATAAGCATAAGCCTCCATTTCTGTTCTACATAAATTCAGAAACAACAACAATTACAGTCAAAGTCAACACTGCAATTAGCTTCAAATCTTATATCTATATTTAATCCATATGAACGGCAATTAACCTAAAGGCCCATTCATGGATGAATGCTTAATGAAACTGTGACACTTACATGTGCTTAAACGTTATTCGGCCGCGAGGAAACAATAATGCCTTATTATTTACAGAAAAAAATGGAATAGGAGAACATTATGTAAAGTGAAATAAGTCAAACATAGAAAGAAAAGCCACAGTCCTCTCTCTTACGTGGCTGTTAAAGAAAGCTGATGGTGACGGATAATGACCCCGGCAGCTAGGGAGGTTTGGAGATGGGTGACAGAGGGAAGCGGGCTAACGCGTGCCCCACGCTGTTACAGCTGTAAATTCTAGTGTGCTGCAGAGCCGTGGAGAGACTACAGCTCAGACTAACCTGTTATATATGTTATGATGATCTAAAAAGGCTCCCTACATGAAAATGGTAGATGGATGGAAATATTAATTACCGTTATTTGATCAGTACACATTTATAGAAAAATCACACTATATTCCTGAAATATGTGCAATTATATTTTAATCAAAGTTGAAATATATGTTGAAGGAGATGGAATGTGATCTAGCCTGTTTTGATCACTCTGCTATATCATCTCACTGCAGTGTACTCTATAAATACGTGCAAGTAAATAATGAAAAACACAAAATAAGTATTTAGGAATTCAAATGTTGTTATTTCATAAAAGTGATCAATTGCTGCTTTTAATTTCCACAGGGATTTCTCTTTTTGTACATAATTCAGTTTAGCAGCTTATTAAGGTACTGATTCTTCACAAAACCCCAAATAATGTTTTCCTATAATCTCACTTGATACCAGTGATTCCTTGCATAGCATCATGGTTTCCTGTGCCTTTTGCACACATGTTATTTCTGTACCTAAATCACAAACTCAGTCAGGTTAAACACGTTTCATACCTTTCCAGAATACTCGTGGCACTGTTTGAGTATTTCTCTTTCTTTTGGTATCACGAACCTAACTTAGGACTTTATGCTTGCCTTGCAGGCCTTGTGCTGCTGAGTTACACCTGAGGCCCTGAATGAGTATTTAAAATTTGATTCTAATAACTCATATATTTCTCTTATTTTTGTGTAAAAGAACATAACAGTTGTCTCTTTAGCAATGACTTATACAAGATTTGCCTTCATGAATGATTAACAAAATTACTAAATGAAAATGTACACATTATTAAAAATAAAGATTTTATATTGCTGGATATGTGAAACATTTTGTAATCTTCAAGATTCCTTTTTCCACAAATAATAAGAGAATTCAAAATCTTAAAATTCAAGGAATATAAACATATTTTTCAAGTCATTTTTTCTTCTTTCTTTTTTCTTCTTTGCCAGGCTGTGGAGAGTTAAGTATTACACATCAGAGGACAATCCTTTTTCCATTGTTTTAAGACAGTGGAAGAGACAAAAATGATAAACTTCCAGATATTTTACAAAAAGAAATACAAACTCTCCACTTCTCTCACATGAAGAGTAACAAGAAGAAATTTTTCTGAGCATGCAAAAACAACAGTCCAACTGATTAAATCGTAGAAATTAAAGGGTGAGTTCTAGGAATGATCATGTATATTTTTTTTACTTTTTCTTGCATCTGCATTAAGAAATAATGATTTAAATTTAATCTTTTCAAAATATTTGATTCCCTAAAGATATAACAAGTTTTTGAAGTGTTTTGAGAAATGAGAAAACAAATTTATTTTCTTGAAAATGTTTTTAAAAATCATTTTCCTTTCCTTGACCAAGGATAGGATTCACTGCTGGTGAATCTTAGATTGTCAACTTAAGGGTCAGATTCCTTACATAGTACACAGGCAGAAAATTCTCCCATCATTTTAGGGACATGTCCATGCATTTGACTGTCTGTGAGACCTTCAACAACACTAGACTGGACTCCTGCTTTTTATATTAAAGAAACTAACTTTTGCCCTTGCTTTGCCTTATCTATCAAAGATAAACCAAGCTAGACACTAGTTGAAATAGAGCAGATTTTAATCAGTAGCACCTATGCTTGAAAGGAATGAGTCCAGAGGGAAATGAGCCCAATTTCAATTTTACCGAAGCTGCTGGAAATTTTAGAGGATGAGGGAATAGAGGCAGAGGTAAAGAGGGCTCAATCTTAAGGAATTAAAAAGTTAGCAAGCATTAAACAGTGAGTGCAGTGAGCGCAGTTCTGTTACCTACAATTCTTGACTGTAGAGTTTTGTCTTCTCACAGTGACTGCACATTCAGGCCTTTTACTCAGGGGTTGGCTGGAATCAGTAGTAAGTTTTTTGGTAGCCTGGATTCTTTCAAGTACTTTAAGGAAGGTTGAGTCATCTCAGGGATGTGGCCTTCTTCTGTCAGAACCTTTGTTGGGGTTTGTTCAACTTGTTATAAGTCAAAATTGGATCCTGGTGGCCAAGAAGGCTGAGAGGACTCTGGCTGGACCTTGGTCAAGGAGAGAATCTTTGTTCCTTCACATCAGATTCTACCTCTCTGCAGGGTAGTTCTCCCTCAGCTCATCTCTCTCCCCTCCCAAACAATCACAGCAAAACTCCTGCATAGAGATTGCCTGGTCTCACTGCTCAACTCCAAATGCTATTTCACTGGACCCCTTCAAATCTAAAGTCAAGTATCAAAGCTTGTTATAAAAGACTCAAGAAATACGCAGCAAGCTGATTGCTCGGATAATGCTCTTCACTCTGCTTGATAAAACATTGCCTTTTCCTGCTTTTAGAAAGAAAGGTGCATTACTGTGAAACACCTCTGCATTTCCCACATTGCAACTAACCCTTAGTGGGTGTGTATGTATGTTGATCAATATATTATTAATTATAAATTAAACATATTATTTATATGCAAATATAATGGCAACAGCATTTAGTGTTTATGAGAATAATGTAGAAAGTACCTGAAAGAAAATGTGGCTTCAAATACCTTCCAGTTGCCATGAAAGTACGGAGATGATCTAACCCACAGAGAAAAGTGGAGACCAAGCAGCTGGAACCGTTTATGGGAGGCTCCCTGCTGAAAGATGGTGTGGTATCAGGGCTTGACTGCATGCCATGCATTAAGCGACAGACAATGTGGGAAAGGTGGCTGACACCCACAGTCCACCAAGCTGTGAGTGAGTGACACAAATACTTATGCTATTGCTGGAATTTATTCTCTGAAAAGCAAACTCTCTCTTCTTTCTCCATTTATTTTTGTAAATTAGATCCTGGTTAGGAAAATTTTTCCTAATAAAGTAAGCTTAGAGAAATGGGATGTATTTACATTTGTGTGTACATTATCATTTGCATATATTTTAAGTATATTTCTCATTTCTCATTCTAAGTGTATAATATTTCTAAGGGGTTGCATTTCATAGACCAGTCCCAGACCTGCACTTCACCTGAGTGCTTCTGAACCCCTAGATTGCTGCTCACGCGTTACCTTCCTTTACACCCAGCACTGTTTCACATACAGTCTTACATTCTCCCATTTCATCTTACGTCAGTTTTTTGCTTGCTATGTTTATCGCTCTGCCATATAAGTAGTACCTGGAAAAGAAAAGTTATTTTCTCCTGTGTTTCACTGATGTCACATTTTCTTCTTGAACTACACTAACTACTCAGAATATTTCCTCGTTTTCTTTAAGAAATTTTTCTATGTTAAGAAATTTTATTTTCTTTAAAATAAAATAGAAAGTTTGTACCAAATATATTACTGTCCTCATTTAATCTCTGCATGTACATGATGAGCAGTGTCACTTTGCATAATTCAAATTATGTGTAGTCCCGCCCCCAACAGTTCTCTGACCTGTACATGCGAGCTGTGTTTGACATGCTCCCTGCTATGTTATCTCACTTCTTAATCTTAGCACATGTGACTTATCTGTAAGTTCCCTGCTAAACTCTCCTTTTCTTTTTGTGATGTCACCTGAAAAGAATATTAACAAACTTCAAAATATTTTTGGCTACCTACTCTGGGTTATAAAAAATTGCCTAATTTCATTTAAATTCACCAATGCCTCATTATTACCTTGGGGAATCATTCTGTATAAAGTTATTTATTTCATGGATTTTAATTTTCCAAGACAATACTGTTTAAAAACTCTTTAGCTTTTTATACATTCTGTTATTGATGCATTGTATAGTAGGTTTAGTGTTTAAAATTAATTTGAAAATAACTTACATTTTATAAAGACATCTAACACAATGTACAAAAGTCTAAATGCGTTTCTGTTGTCTATGAAATTTCAAGTGCCAGAATTTTCTCTACATATTATATATTTTCCATAAATTCGCTATTATAATTCTTTCATTTAATTTCATGTGTACTGTGTAGAAATTATTGATTATACGTCATTTTGTCTGGCCACTTTAAGCATATGTATCGGGTGCCTATGCTATGTAATGCATTGCGTAGCCTCTGAAAATTTACCCATTTATCCATCAATCCTTGTTCTTATGGAGCATGCATGTATGACATGTATGACGCATTTAGGGCTGCCGCAGTTGTTTTCTTTCAATAGCTGTGGTACATACACACAGGTACGTGCATTCACATCCAGGTGTCCTGTCAAAACACCTCCGGGGTAGCGCTGAATGGGATAATAACTCCTATTTACGTTTTGTTGTTCATTAAAAGTGTACCTAACATGTCATCACCAAAGTTGATGATTTTTTTATTGATATTTTTCATTGATATCCATTTAGACAAGTTTTAAATGTCTAAATTCACTATTCTTTGTAAATAAAAATATATATTAGATTTTATTGAGTGTTTATTTCAATTTGTGTTGCGATCAGCATGTGCTCTTCCAAACTTTATTCAATAAAGATAATTTATTGAATGACTATTATATTCTAGCTACAAACTATATTTGTTCAGAACATATTAATCAGTTTTGAATTTTATTTTGTAATCACCTTTTGTAAAATTAATTATAATTGATACTTTGATGTTCATCACTATACATGTAAAATAATTCTGATTTTAATATTGTTTTATTTTGCAGGTATTGAGTCTTATAATTCATATCCATCATTATTTAATTTTATAAAATTTTGCCATTCATTCTTTTTTTTTTTTTTTTTTTTTTTTTTTTTTTTTTTTTTTTTTTTTTTTTTTTTTTTTTTTTTTTTTTTTTTTTTGCGGTACTGGGGATCGAACTCAGGACCCTGCGCTTGCTAGGCAAGCACTTATTCCACTGAGCTATATCCCCAGCCCCTTTGCCATTCATTCTTAAAGAATTCTTTCAAAACTCTCTAAGCTATGAACTAAGGAACAAACAATTAAGAGTTGATTGTACTTCTGAATGAAAATAAGTGTATTTTATCTTCCATACTTAATAATGTATATGCCATTCTGAATTGAAAAGCAAATGTCACTTAAAAATGAAAGGTTATCATTTTATTTCAAATATTCAGTGTTGTAAAGAGAGAATTTTAATAGAAAGTTTTTATATATTTCTTTTAAGTTACTGCTTTCCTGCCCTTTAGAAGCTTTTAAACTTTTTATATTAAAATCTCTATAATCATACAGTTTGTCAGTAAGTCAAAGTTAAAGGAAAGAATGAAGCAATTTCCTCAAAATTTGACCGATTCTTTCATTTTGAGAGCTATTTCCAGGAAAATTATAACCTCAGAACAAAAAACAAAACAACAGCAATAAACAAAAGCAACAATACAAGCACTATGAACATTTTTTTCTTTTCTTAGGGATAACTCATTAGATTTCCAAAATCTCTATCAAATAGATCTTTTCTAATTTTGCTTATATTATACATTTAAATTTAAGCTAAAACCAGCCTAGTATTAATGCACTTTATATTTTCTTTATAAAGGATGACCATATTGTACTGCTTAATATTTTATTCTGTTTTACATTTTATTCCTTTTTTCTGAATTAACATTTCTGAAACTTCTCTGGTAATTTCTACTACTTATCATTTTCTTTCATACATTACTGTTTCTCCACGATTTAGTCGTTGACTTATTTTGGTCCATTTTAGGTCTATTAATTATCCTCCAATGCCACATAAATGAATATTAATGAGCAAATTTCAGGTTGATTGGTATAGATATGTAAAGTGGGTTTTCATTGCAGCAGCGTCAGTGGATCTCTCAAACATCCTGCTGTTGAGGTGATGGAGGAGGACAAGAAGAACCGATGCCCTTCTTTTGGTGTAAGCAAAGGGTTATTTCAATGGCTTCTTTTACAGCACATGGAGGCCTAGTTAAGGGCTCTGTGGTTGCCAAAATAAATAGATTTTTAATCTTAGAATATTGACTTTTGACTGTCTTGCAAGTTTCAAGCTTCTAGAAACCCTGTTCTCCATAACATTTAGTGCCTACCCACACTTTAGAAAGCTATGCCATTGTAGTAAATTTAACTGCAGGATAATGTGTATAATTGAATTATCCTGCTGATTGGTTTTAGGTCTTCTCTCTGGCATTCATTTTTTTTCATGCTTGTTTTGGACACACATGAAATTATAACAAATGCTGTAGCAATTTATTTTTGTATATATTTGTAATTGTCATGAGTTTTCTTCAATGTTGTTTACTTATGTCATGATTCTAAAGATCATGCATTCCCCAGAACTTCTTCAAAATATCTGCCCTACTGATGAATTACTTTTGTTTTCCAGGGCCATCAAATTTTCCTTTAATGAAAGTAGCATTTGTTCCAGTTTATGAACAGGCATAGAGAAGACATACAGATTTCTTCAGTCCTCTTGTTTTGATCCGATATTTAAAATACCCAATTTCACAACAGAGTAGGACCCTGCTTCATGCATGCAGCTGTTGATGGACATACAGGTCACTTCCACGATTTAACTACTTTGACATTTGTTGCTTAAAAATGGTACATGTTTCACTGTATTATGATGTCACTTTCAGAAAGATACTAGAAGAGGAATCAGTCAATGGAATGGAGATTCTACAAGAATTTGGCAATAAGTAAATTAAATGAATAAATAAAATTTACCCCCTTCTGCCATGTTAAAACTACTTTTCCAAGGTTTCCTTGAAGTTAGGATTCTGTATTAACTTTGCCAACTGGTGACTAGTCGTGAAATTTAAAATATAAAATAATCTAAGTGAAGCGAGAGTTAGGCAAAGATCTTTTAAAAAACACCTTTCTGCTGGTGATTAGTAGCACGGCTCTGAGTGGAACATTGTGGAGGTGGCTTCCCTGGTCCTGGTAGTGACTGAAAGGCAGTGTGTCCTTAGAGCCAAGAACCCCAGTGCTGCCTATGTGAGCCCGCATTTCCAACAGTGACAGAAAGGACATCATGTCAATAGCTTCACCTTAGTCTGTTTTTATTCCACTTCCTATTTAATATCCTTAAAAATACTAAAATAATGCCTGACTCAAATTAAGCACTTAGGAAACTTAAGATACCTCATTTAATCAATTTTTTGTTTTGTGTTTACATAGTCTCTAGAAAGGGAAGAACTAAATCTGGTTTAATATTCCACAGAAATGTTTTCTTGGTGAATTTATATGTACAGAAGAAATATATGAAAATTTTCTCCATCAAAGTATTTGTGTTTATTCACAAATATGTTCTACAGCTCTTGTGTTAGGTTTGAATTACTTACCTAAGACATACAACAAATATTGTATTCTATTTTTTGTTAGTGATTAACTTTTGAAGAATGATCAATTTTGAAGAATGATCAGTGAAAAGTTCTTCTTTCACTGAAGCACCTTATCTGACATGCACAGCTTAAATTTTACATCACAGTATTTAGAAGATTTAGTTCATGGTAGATTGACTGCAAGGCAGAAATGGCACAGAAGAGTTGGGATGGCAGAGGTAGGCATCCCAAAGCAAAGAGAGAAGGGAGGCACTGAGGCTAAAAATACACCTTCCAGCTCACACCCTCAGGGACCAGCCTCTAGCTAGGCCCAACCTCCTAACACTTATTCAGCCATGACCTGATATGTACAGTGCCCCCATGATCCAATCACTTTTAAAAATCCCCACCTTTCAAAAATAGATATTTTAGGATCAGTTTAGATTTAAATCATACTGTTCTGCCCATGGCTGCTAAAAGATTCATACTCATCTCATTATGCAAGATGCATGCATGATGCATCTCATTGTGCAACAATGTCTGAGTCACCAAAGTCTTGATACTCTAGTTCCAGTATTGTGAAAAGTACAAGTCCAATGCCTTGTTTGAGACAAGACAAACTCTTAGTTGTTATTGAGCTTTGGTAAAAAACAAAAAAAGAAAATTGTGTACTTCCAACAAACAATGGCACAGGGTAAACATTCCCATTCCAAAAGGGAAGAATACAGGACAGAAAAAATTGGACCAAAGCAAAATTGAAACTCATCAAAGAAAATGTTAAATCTTATAGCACGATGGTGAAATGTTAACTCCACAGGGCAGCCCTGCCTCTGTGGCATGTCTGGCTGCCGCCCTCATTGCCTCCCTTTCGGGCAGGTCCTCTTACCACCTGCACTGTTCCGAAGCATACATTTGAATCTCTCACTTAGTGAGCCCTCGGTTTCACTTTCCACTTCTCTCTCACAGTTTCACACAGTGACCTCTCAGGAGCACCTTTCCGGCCTTCCCGGTCTTCCTCTGAAACCTGGTTGGAAACTTTCATTACCCTGTAATATTTCCATTCTGCGAGCTTGAAAACCAAGACCAAGTGTACGGCACCAAGGTAAGCTGGAAGCCTGACCAGCAGTTTCTCCTCCTCAGATCACAGCAATAGTTGCCTCTGAGTGTCAGCTTGCCTGACCTGAGGAAAGTTCCCCACGAGGCCATGACTTAACCAAGTGCTCTGGGACTTTCTTCCCATAGCAATGTCTTTCAAAGGAATCTAGCCTTTTACACCTTTGAGCCTGTAAAGGGTAGAGTCAGGCCAATTTCTGAGATGCCATTAAGCCATTCTTTCCTATTATTTTGATTCAAGATTCTTGCCTTCTACTTACAATGCTCATGCTTTTAGCAACTATGTTCTCATGACATCTATTTACGTGCTTCTTTTCTAGCCAAGCTGCAAGTTTCTCAAATCATTCAGCTCTGCTGACTTCATCTCATTCTTATTGCAAATCTGGCAAATAGCGACCAGTATTACCCATGTCACAGCTTGAACATAGGCTATCTTGAGATTTCTTCCACCAGATCAGTTAATCCTCCTTTTTTAAATTAAGCCTCATATCAACTCTTAGGACATGGGCAAAATATAAACAAATTCTTCAGCAGAATTAAAGCTACATGACCTCTAGTCTGGTTGCCAATACAAACCTCATTTCTATCTAAAGCTCAATGAGCCTGGACTTTACTCTCTGCCTTTCTCTCAGCATCTGATCTTTAGAGCTCCAATCAAAGTCACACATCAGGGTGGTCTTACCATATTCTAAGGTTTCTCTAGCTGGCATATCCAAGCCTTACTAAACCTTTCCTCAAACCAGGTCTAAAATCTTATAAACTACATGATAGATACAGTCACAGCAATGAAACCCACTCATCACTCTAAAATCTGTATTAATTGCCTTTCCATCACTGAGACACAATAGCCAATACATGCAATTTAAACTTGCAGAAGTTTATTTTGGCTCAAGTTTCTAAGAGGATTCAGTCTACAGTTGGTTGGCTCCAGGGCAGAAATAGTACAGCTGAAAGGAATGGCAAAAGATGACTACCCAGTTCATGGAAACTTCATGGAAGTAGAGAGAGAAGGGAAGATCCAGGGACAAGATGAGCAGTGTTCTCATGAGCCAGTCACCTAAAAGCTCTGTTTGGAACAGGAAACTTTTAGGGGGCATTTTAGATCTGAACATAATGTTGTCTGAAGATCACGTGTTGGAATGGTGATTCCCAAAGACTACACTTTTTGAGAATCATGGAAGATTCACTTGTTTTTGTTAAGCGTTGTTTTTGTTAAATGGTGTGGGATAAGAATAGAATTACAGTGGAGGGGTCAAGTTGGGCTCTGTACCCTGTGCCTTTTATTCAGCCAAGTCCCATCACATTCTGTTATTTTGTTTACTGAGATTCACAGTGTTTCATGCGATCAAAGACTCCATACTAATTGAAAACTACCGAAATTCTTTAATAAACTGAACATTTAAAAATTACTGATTTAGTTCAAGCTCTGCATTTTTAAACAAGGTAATTCAGTCCTAAAATACCCTTTGATTAGTGTCAGTTTCTCACTCTTGATTTATTCTTTTGAATGAAATGGCCTGTTGGTTTCCTTTGTTTGTCTATATTCATTCATACTATATTCAATTTGGTTTAGCAAACATAATGAGCCCTTCCTGCATTCTAGGCAGAGTGTTAAGCACCAGAGACACGAAGATGAATAAAACAGATTTTCTAAGTTCTCAGTGTAATTGGGAGACAAGTAGACAATACAAATTCTCTGAATACAGAGGCGGAGGTCACTGTTATATTCAGACTGTCCAAAAGGAACAAGGCTTATAGACAGAACATTTCTGAGGAAGGGCTCGTATTCCTGGTTTTAGTCACAGTGAACATCAGAATCTTTATTATACATTCAGAAATTTCCACTTTTGTTTGTATCCTAATATGAAACAGTACCTGAGTGTTTTGTTTCAACTCAAAATTAGTAAATTAAAAAAACTTTGTTGAACATAAATAAATCTATAGTAATTAATGAGAACTATAAGAAATTTATTATACAGCTATCATAATAAACTCTGAAGGTGGTCACTTTTACTGTTAATTTCTAGTTCCTCTTCATTTAATGACAAATAATAATTTATTCTTTTTTGAAAAATAACCTATGGTACAATCTGTTATTCTTTTTCCCATTGATAAAATAAAATGTTCTTTTCTCCTTTTTCCGGTGGACCTTAGAATGTTCATGTTTCATTTCAAGGTCCCTATGATTATATTATTGTATTCATTTGTTTTCCGCTGTAGTAATTTATTTATTTTCAATGCAAATAATTATGTCTTAGGCATCTTTATCAGAGCCATGTATGCCACAACGACCAGTTTCAGTCTGGCTGCTGGGCCTGGGCACTGCAAGTGTCTCTGGCCGGAAAGTATTCTGTTTCTTGTAGAACACAGCCTCCCCCTGGGTCAATGATATGTCTGAAAATTGTCACCAACAATGACTCAGAGCCTGGCTGTTTAGTAATATACTACTAAATATCAGCATGATCATATGTTAGAGGAAACTGAGTACATATCCAAATTATCAGAATTCATAGCATATTGCCCTGAAAACGGCGTGCCACCAGGAAATCTCACAACCTGACAGAGTTCCTTTGTTTTATGTTTTACAATGATAGTTTGAAATAGCTTTGAGGTATTACAAACCATTTATTTTACTACTGAAAAGTGACTAAAGGCCTCAGTAACCCTGGGTTAATATTTGCTTATATGATTGATTTTTTCTTCAGAGCGTTTCTCTGTGGTAGTCTTTACTATTGGTACTTCTATATCTGATAAATTACATTCAGGAACAAAACAGTAATCATTTAATCTTCTCTTTGAGTAAGTTTATGACCTTTTAAATTAAAGATTGTAATAAAGATACTTGGTCTGTTGTTTTTGGCCTAAGGCCTTTATTAATATACTCTGTTACATCAAATTTAAGTAATAAAGTTCTGTCAATGAATCTATACATCCAATAAATTAATTAGAAGAACAAAATATTGAGATGATATGGTTAAATGTAGGTGAGAAAGTTGTTGAGGTATTTGGGTATTCTAGCCCCAGGTTTCCTTTATGATTAGAGAAACCAGTGCTTCCCCACCAATGATATCCATTCTGCAGTGTCCTTCTTTGATGTTTTGGCAGCATCATGTTACTTAAATGTAGCAAAGGTGCTTTTAGCATTAAGCAGCCACTTAAATCCTTTTGAAGTGCAGAGGAAAGCAGTGCGACGGTAGAATTGAGAAGGTATAAGACTTAAATATCATCTCTGCCTTTTAATGCTGTGTAACTCTGAATGAGTTATTCAATTTCTCTGAATCTCCATTACTCCGTGTCTAAAAGAGAAATAATAATACTAAATGCAACAATTTTTTAGAAATTAAATAATAAATCAGCAAAAAAATCAACACAGTTCCTACCAAAAAAGAAATTTTTCATATAGTGGAAGCTGTAATTTATCTATTGAAATAATTGCAATTACTTCAGTTTAAATAAAAATATTTTAGAACATTATATTTAGCATTAAATAAATATTATTTAAAATGTTATAGAAGATTTCAAATGCTCTTTCAGATATAATTGTTCTGCTGTGTCGGTCTTTTCCTTCACTTGTGAAATCTCATCCTTCATCCTCACATGAAAAGATACTCAATGAAAAAGTAAAAGCATGAATGCTAAGCCAACATCCTTGAACTTCTCTGCGTTTGCAGAGATGATGCTCTAAAAAGCCACATCTTATTATAATAAGATGTTTTCTGATACATATTCCATGAAATTTTAAACAATAATACAATAATATGAGAAAGCAAAACAAATGAAACAAAACTAAATGGAGAAATTGATTCAGTAATCAATATTGAGTATTAACTATATTTTATGACAATTCACTGAACAGATAAGGGTTTGAAAATTCCTACAGAATAAGAAAACTTAGTCTTCTTGGCTCAGAACTTTTATTTTTTAAAAATTAAACAATTACTTTTAGAAAAATATTGCATCCAAAGAGCTTGTGGAATTAGTGGACCTTTGTGTAAATAGATTGAAAATTTGTCATAAGGCTTTGACACCAGGCCTTTATGCAGATTATTGAACTTTGATGAACATGATAAAAGTATAAATGCTTATGTTGCCAAGAATCCATGCATTCACTTTCTATGGTCTTTATTGAATAAACTATTTCTTAACTCCTTTTCCCTGGCTTCACACGTTTCTTTTTAATTCTCCTGATCTTAATATCAAGAAGAGCAAGTTAACAATAAACTCTAAAAAGGGAACTAGTATGGAAAGGTATGTTTTTGATCTAGGAATTAAACAACAGATTAATATTTATGTATATGGAGCAACTGGGTAGGGAAAGAATAACTGGCCTCTGAATTTGTGTGGATGAATGGAAGGAGAATCTAAAAAAATAAATATGAGAGAGTGCTGTTAAAATAGAGAGACACTTCATAAACCTATGTTAAATGGCTTCAGTCTCCTTGAAATAATTAATGGCCAAAGAGACCAACAGTATACATTGGAGAAAAGACAGCCTTTTTACAAATAATGCTGAGAAAGTTAGATAACTTTTCTAGGAGACAGAAAGTAAATCTTATCACTCACCCTTTACAAAAATCAATTCAAAATGCACCAAAGACCTAAGTATAGGAACTGAAACTTTGAAGCTCCTAGTAGAAAACATCAACCATAAAAGTCATAAACACAGGCAAAGACTTAGTGAACAGAGCTCCAATACAAAGCATATAATAGCAGGAATGAGCAAACTGCACTACATCAAATTCAGAAGTATCTGTCCAGCAACCAAAGTAATAAATGGAGTGAAGAGAAGCCTATAGAATGGGAGGGTAATCTTTGCTAGCTATTCTTTCAATGATTAATAATCAGGATATTTAAAGAACCCATAAAACCAAAAAGCCCACCAAGCAAGCAACAAAACCAAGGAATGGGTCAGTCACTAAACTGTCAAATTAATTAAATAGACAATTCTCAAAAGAAGTACAAATGGTCAAAAAGGATAGAAAAAAATGTACAGCATCTTCAGCCATCAGGAAATACAAATCAAAATGACACTGAGATTTCATCTCACCTCAATGAAAATAACTAACATCTAGTATACAAATAACAAATTGACCCAGCTATTCCCCTTCTAGGTATCTTCCCAAAAGAGTTAAAGACCTCATATTACAGAGATACATGTGTGCCCATGTCTATAGCAGCACAATTCATAGTATCTAAATCTTAGAAGTGACCCTTGTGTCCCTCAGTAGGTGAACGGATAAATAAAATCTTTGATTTGCACACTAAAGAGTATTTGTTTGCCATAAGGCGTGGTAAACTTTGCAGGAAAATGCATACACCTTAAGACCATAATTTTAAGTGAAATAAATCAGACGCCCAACCTTGCATATCATATCTTTTCTCTTATATGAGAAGCCCAGAGTAAAAATAAAGAGCACGATAAAAGATAGATACTAGATCATGCCCAAGGCCACAGGGAATCATCAGATGGAGTGGGCAAGGAAGGGAATAAAGGATAAAAATATATGATGGATGTCTTTATACATGTGTCAGCTGCAAACAAGGAATGTAAACTTTATGTGCTGCAAGCTTGTGCAGAGAGTGTTGTGGGGGGTCAAAGGATGGGTTGAAGAGGGAGGGAGCAAATGGAAAGGAGATGAAAAAGGCCTTAAGGTGTGTTCTGTGCACATACCAATTTCACACAAGGGATGCAAACATAGGTGCTAAACACATGTACTAATAAACTAAAATATTAAAATAATACAAAATAATAAATTCTAGTAAATGTAGAGAAACAAAGGAACTGTTCTACATTGTTGATGGGATTAAATTCACAAAGCTGTAAGGCATATCAGTATGGAGATTCCTTAATAAAAACCCCACTGTTTCCCATAGTGTGAACGCTGCTTAGTGTAGTCACAAAATAATGAAGTCAGGCGAGTACGGAGATGATGGAGTGTTCACACTTACAGCACCACAGCTTGCAGGAGCCAAGCTATAGAAAGAGCCTAGGTGCTTATCAACAGTGGAATGTATTTTTAAAATCCGAATATGTGTGTGTGTGTGTGTGTGTGTGTGTGTGTGTGTGTGTGTTTGCACACACACACATATATTCAGTATAGATAAATATCTATATGATCAAAATATGTTCTATGCATGCATGATTATGCTAAGATGAATAAAAGTACAATGTTTTCTTTTGAAAAATGAAGCATATTATATATTGAAAATTATTATTATTATTATGTCAATTGAACAATAAGTAAGGTCATCTCTACCTCTGTTTTATAAATTTCTGTATTGAACACAAATGACTTGCTGAAGTGATATAATGTACTTACACTCAAATGTCTAGAAAAGCGCGGGAGCAGAGATTCTCAAATATGTCTCCAAGAACATTTCTCCATTTATTAATTCTTAAAAGACAACAGTATTTACTTTTCTAACTATAAGTCCTAATTTTTTCTCTCCATAGGGAATTTTGTAGTGATAGGTAAACAATTGTATGGTTTAATCTGATTTCTCAGCTGCTCAGTGAAGCTGTTTGTCTCCACAGCTTCAGTTTTCTAAATGGACTGACCTAGTATTGTAGATGGCTCTCCATAGATTTCCACTTGTCAATGTTTATTTTTAACCTAGGGTTTTCAGAATTAAAATAGTCTAGATGTAGTTTATTACAGCACAGAGTATAAACTTTAGTTGTAGTGATGTTTAGAAAATTATTTTATTAATTTAAAATGGATGGGTATTCTTTCATTTCAGGTTCCACATTTGAAATCCAAACATTCTGAACGTGTAGTTGCATAAATCCTAGTCTTTTTAACTTTTGCACATGGATTTTGTTCATACCAATTTCTACTTCTGTACAATTTTCAGATAATCTTTGAAGTAAGTATAGTTCTATTTTGTGGGTAAAGTATTATATTCTGATACAGACACACTAGACACCCCGTCACCTCACACTTTGTGAGTATGTGAGTCTGTGTTGTTGGCATTAGTCTCTGCTTCCATGTCTACTTTGTCAGACACCCCGGAGTGCATGGTGTGAGGACAGGGCTGTGTGGGTAAGGAAACTGGCTAATATCATGATAGCAGAGCATTGTTTGAAGGATCTAGATTTATTATGGCAACTCAAACCATATCTCTATCAGATCTAGAGCTTTTGTTCCTGTGCATGTCAATAAAACTTTAAATACTGATCATCTACTTCAGTTCTAAGGACACACGATCAATTAGAAAACAGTCTTAGTTTTGATGATATAATGGCATAACATAGACCCGATCTGTACTTTGATGTTCCAAGTATATTTCAACTCTATCATTGTAGGTTACTTTTAGTAAAGGTTTAGTCAACCAGCAAAGCAAAACTGCTAGAGACACTCTTATGTCCTTGACTCAGCATATCATATCCAGAGTAGTTTAATGCATTGTCTCACTTTAACTGTTTTGACAATAGAATATTATATCCTTTCTGTCCTGATAAAACATACTTACAATGCACTCTCAGACAGGGTCTGCAGACACTGTTAGTAAATTCAGAAGCACAAGGCATGGTGGCACATGCCTGTAATCCCTGCCCTTGGGAGGCTGAGGCAGGAGGATTGTTGCAAGTTCGAGGCCAGTCTGGGCTATAAAGTGAGCTCAAGGCCAGCATGAACTACATAGCAAGACCCTGTCTCAAAAAAGACAAAAAAAAAAAAAAAGACAAAAACAAAATAAAAACAGAGAAGCAACTGTTGTGATCATTTCATTTCCTTGTATGGCTAAGAGGAGGCTTGAGAAATATAAACAGTTTCCTGATATTTATGCATACTTGCTATGTTTTTGGGTGGATCAAAAGCTGCAGTGAGACAAGTGAGGGGAGAAATTTGCAAGAAGAAAATATTCTTTCTCTCTGTTTTTTTCAACTGGAATTATCAAGGGAAACTGTATTGTTATTTAGCTGTTCTTCAAAATCACCGCAGTAGACATATTACAAGCTGTACACTGCATGAGCAGGGAGGTAGGTCCTGGATGTGATCCACTCCGAGATACCCGGGGCTACACTTCTATGCCAGCTCCATTAAGAAGACATTTTAAAAATAAAATGTATTAGGCTATGCAAGAAGTGAGTAAGTACTGACATAATGAACCTCCATCAAAACCTTGAGGGTTTTCATTAACTGTCCAGCTACTATAAATCTTCAAGAACTGGACCTCTTTTGTGTAAGTATCTCATATCTTAAATAGAACTGTATACCTTTGCAACATGGCTGCTGACTGACCATTCTTCAAAAATTCTTTCCCATTTTTCACATTTTAATGAGATGGCCGTTTAATGGGAAATGTGAAAGATTTTCATGACAGTGATGCCCTGGTCGGCATTCTCTGAAATAACCGTGTTGGTTAAGCGGAGAGGGACACAGCAGCTTGGCAGAAGTATGGACAGTATCCTTCGAAGAAAATATCATGCTTCATCTACCATAAAAGAACACTATCTCGTGGCAGTTCAAAACATGGTCGCAGAAGCTGATTCTCTGAGTTCAAATACTGCTCTGCCCCTTATTTACTGTGTGCCCTGAGAAAGCTACTAAATCTCTGTTCTTCATTTTTGTCACTTAAAAGATAGTTATAATACTGACTGTTGGTCAAGGCCATTGAAGGATTTTAATAATCTAAGCTATCCAAATTAATTAAGAGAGTCATTGCTTAACAAATAATAAGAACTATTAATAGTTACTACTTCTTTGTTTGAATTTATCATAACTTCTTTACTAGCTGTCATTTTGTGCTGATAATTAATGATAATAACAACTAATATTGCTGTCACTCAATAATTTAAAAATATGTAAGGATTTAATATGCTGAGCACTTTATATGCTAAGGCTATTTTGTTTAGTCTTCATACTAATTCATTTTGATAAGCATAATTGTCATCGCCACTTTGCAATTGAGACTTTGAGGTGCAGAGAAATGTGCTGACTTGCTAAAGATCACAGACATCACTAGTGTAGACAGAATTTAAACTTATGTTAACTGTCTCTGCATTTCTTCTTTATCTAAGTTTAACAAAATTATGACTCACTATGCCTGCATGGATTTACTATCCTGAGCTCAGGTCCTCACATCATAAGGGTTAACTTTATGGTAGGTATTTTAGCTATATTTTCTAATAGTGCCACATGAATCTTCCTGTTGTACCTTACGTCTACATGTCTACTCCAAACCATATACACTCAGAGTGGGAGAAAATAATTTCAGCACTTTTAGGGTGGTGATAAACATCAGCAGCTAAGCACCGTGAGATCGGTTTGAGGAGCTGAGTCCCTGGGGACATAGCGTGGAAAAGCATATCTCCCTCCCCTGCTGCTCCCTTGACTCATTCTGCCTCATCAGTACCATAACCACAGCACAAGCAAGTTCTCCTCCACTATGGCCCTCCACTGTGCCACCCCGGCTTGGAGCCAGTGGGATATGGACTGAAAGCTTTGCTGTGAGCAAAGATACATTTTTTCTACTTTAAGATATGGGTGTCAAGTTCAGTGTCTCAGGAAATAGAAAAGTAAGACACCTGCAAATTCCATATTAAGGTGCTATTTTATAAAAAAAAAATATTTAAGCCTACAGAAATGTAGTGTAGCCAAGTGTGCTAGTGAACACCTGTAACACCAGCCCTTGGGAAGCTAAGGCAGGAGAATCACTGTGAGTTTGAGGCTAGCCTGGGTTACAAAGTGAGCTCAAGGCCAGTCTGAACTGCATATAGAAACTCTGCCTCAAAAACCGAAATAACAACAAGAACAACAACAACAACAAAGAAGTGGAGTATAATGCTCAGAATTATAGAAATAGTAATATGGAAATGTTGCAGATACTGATGCTTTATTTATTCAACAATCATAATAAAGCTTTTGTAAATAAGAAGGGGGCTGGGCATGGTGGTACACACCTCTAATCCCACCACTGGGGAGCCTAAGGCAGGAGGATTGCTATGAGTTCAAGGCCAGCCTGAGCTACAGAGCAAGACCTTGTCCCAAAAATAAATAAATAAATAAATGGGAGGGTAAGAAAGGTTTAAGGGAGAGTAGGAGTATGGGAAAAAAAGAATCAAGATATATCACGTACAGGTATAAATTTCCTATGATGAATGAGTTCATTATGTATATCTAAAATGTACCAATAAACTTAATTAATTAAAAAAGAATTATTATAATTTAAAAATATAATAAAAAGAGGTATGATGATGATCTTGTGCCAGTTTAGGGGGTTTGTGATAGTCAATAAAAGAGACAGATATTAACTGGTATAATTGTGCATGCCTGTAACTCAGGAGGTTGAAGCGAGAGAATCGCAGGAGTTTGAAGCCAGTCAGGGTTACATACTGAATTCAAGCCCAGCCTGAAATGCATAGCAAGACCAGAAACAGAAGAGACAACCAGAAAAAGAAGAGATAGATATCAAACTAATGTTTATACTACTTTTTAAAGAATGAAAATATAACTTACTTTATAAAAAGTTTGATGGAATATAAGAGCATGTCTGTTTTACTTATTTTGGTATTTTTATCTAAGAGTGCTTAAAGCCCAGGTGCTCTGTGATTAGTTCTTAAATTAATGGAATTAGAGCACTGTAACACAGAGCAAGTGTCAGGAAGGAAATGTTCTGAGCACTCGTAGGAAAGTTAATTTAAGCCGAGGAACCAAGGGTCCTCTCAAGATGTATAAGTTAAGCCAAGGTTGAAAATGACAAAGAAATAACCAAACAAAGAGAAAAGTGGAGAAAGAGTCATTGGAAAGACTCAAGGAAATCCTCTGAAAAACCATATGGTGAAGGTAAGGCATGGCAACAAGGAAATCAAAGGAAGCTCATTCTGCCTGGAACACAGACAGAAGAGAACTGAAAGGATAACGCAGCAGGGAAAGGTAAGGGTCAGAAGCTGGAAGGTCACAAGCAGCATCATAATACGATTGTATTTTGTTCTAAGTGTGATAGGAGATATGAGTGGTGGAAGTAGAAGAATATTTCAGATTTCTCCTTTGTAGCTAAGAGATCATTCTGGCAGTTATAAAATGAATACATAAGAGAAGCAAAAATTGCAAACGGCAAGTGATTGTAACAGTCTAATAGATTTTTGCCATTTAGATTGTCAGTAGATCCAGAAAAATTGAGGACCAAAATAATTACAGTATTTCGGGTCTTTAGGATTATCTTAGCATTTAGTATGTGCTGAGCACTATTCTAAGTATTTTATATAAAAACTAAATCATGTTATTTTCAGATAAGCCATATGGAAATTATTAATGTTTGGACCTAAAATGTCCCCCCCAAACCAACTGATGGGCTTTGAGGAAGTGATTGGATCATGACAGAGTTAACCTCCTCAGTGGATTCCCACACCATTGAGTTGGGAGCTGAATGCACTATGTGGAAGTGGTTGTGGAGGAAGGGGTGGGTCTTGCCTCAGACTGTCTTCTCCCATTTCCGCTTCCTGACCACTATGACATTTCTGCCTCGTCTTAGGTCCCCTAAAAGAAATCAGCTGATCATGGACTGAAACCTTTCAAATTGTTTCAGAATGAGCCTCTTTTTTAAAGTTGTTTTGCGGAGGCATTTTTTCACAGTGATGGAATGCTGACACAAGAAATAAGCCACTGGGAAGAGACATGAGCTTTCTATATTTAGATAGTAAATAGAGGGTCTCGGGTTTGAACACAGCCCGTCTTAGATACAAATCCATGCTTGTCCCAATCTATTTACACTGTATAGATGGAAAACTAGAGTTAAATAATGAAAATGCTTGGTGAAAGATTACATGTGAAATACCTGGGAGAAACACTGAACTCTATTTCCTTATCTCACTGATATGAGTTCTATGTACGTATTTAAAACCTGGTAGGCATTTTTTACTTCCAATATTATTTGAGGTGATAGACTTAAATTTTCATAGCAGTGTGTATGGATTTGTGAATAGGTCGGGTTAAATGTGATGTAAGAAGAGAAGAAGTTGAGCTGCTATTTGAAGAACACTAAAACATTGATGTTAGGAAGATAGAATTAGCATATAAGAGGCCTTAAAATAGGGTATGCAGGGTAAAACAGGAATATTTTAATTTCTAAGGGGGTTTTGAAAAACATGTGATGCTCAACTAGATCAAATGCTGATGAGATCATACAAAGTGAATGCTGGCAACTACTACTGCATTTAGCAACATGGCGCCATTAGTGTCACAAAGCCAAAAGCCAGACCAAAGAGTCTGGTGAGGGAATAGGCGGGGAAGAAGCAAAGTGTGACTATCAAGGACTGTGAAACTATGAACATGGAAGACAACAGGTTGAGGAAGCTAAGGTATCACATATACCGCATTTACATGTATGAAAATGTATATGTTAGACATGAAATCATATTTGCACATTGGTGGGTTAAAAATGGAAGAAAGCTTATGGAGATAGTTCAAAGAATGGAAATAACTAGTTGCAGAAGTTCATACTCAGAAATTACATGTTAGTTATAAATCTTATACTTGTTACCCAGAGTGTAACCAAGAGGAATACAGAAGCTGGTACTTCAAGTTAGGCATCAAGCGTTCTTTAGCTTCTGCTTCTTAGGCCACTGTTTGTGACTGTTGCTGTTGAATGGTTGTTTCAGATGACATAAAAGTCAAATGCTATGGATCCTTCCCATTCTGCTTATCATCAAGAATCATCTTCTGCGTGCATCTTGGCTATTTTCTTGAGGCCAGGAGCAAGATTAAGAAGGCTGAACAGGTTGACCAAGAAAATGTGTATAACATCAATTATTTGAAATCCATGTGTGTTGGACCTCAGCATTAGTTGAACATAGAGAGACTATTTGCATAAACTGAAGGTAGTGAGTTTGTTAGGTCTGATTCTGTGCAACCTGTAAGTCATAAAATAGTTAAAACCATGATCTGATGGGCAGGACTAAGTCAACCATCAAGGTTGGGAATTTTATTTTATTTTACTTTATTTTTTGGTGCTAGGAATCAAACTCAGGAATTGACAGGCAAGCTCTTTTGCTGCTGAACTGCAGCATGACTACTTACAAAGGGATACTTGAAATATATGATAAGGAATAGAGATTCCTTAGTGGCTCCCAAATATATGAAAAACTTTAAGGTTTTCCTTTATTTATTATTACACAGAGATTGAACTCAAGGCCTTTTACTGAGATATATACACAGCCTTTTTTTTTTTATTTTATATTTTGAAACAGAGTACTCTCTTCGGCAGCACATATGCTAAAAAAATATTTTGAAACAGAGTCTAACAAATTTCTAAGTTCCCCAACCTGGGCATGAACTTGTGATCCTCCTATCACAACCTCTCAGAGTGCTGGATTACAGGAATAAGCCCAAGCCAAGCTCATTCCTTTGTTTATCCATTCGATTTTTGCATTGATTATACAGATATATATTGAGAACTTATTACCTGAAAACCATTACTTTGGAAAATAAGCTCACAGTGCAGATAAAAAATAAAATAGAAAGGGATCCTAACCTTCTTGGAGTTGCAGTCTAGGAGAATAAAGGTATTAATTAAATATGCACATATACATAATATATCTGATAGTCACTATTAATCATTAGTATGTAAAATTTAAAAACAGAATTGGTAGCTTGGAATATTCAAACAGATAATTTCTGAAAATGTGATTTATATCATGTTAAAAATATGTTTCAGGTAGCAGATAACTATCCACCCACAATGTGGGACTGTTAAGAACTATGACTGTTGGTACATAGTACTAAAAAATATTAAGTATTTCTACAGACCACCCCTGTGGTTTGGATTAAAATGCAGGAGCAATCAATACAAACCTCTTGGTAAAAAACAATAATGCATCCTAAACTGAATCAGAAAGACTAAGGACGGATTAGACATATGAAGAGGGAAAGATTTCCTAGGCTAATGCAGTTGCATGGGAAAAGATAAGAGATATGCTTGAGTAACAAGCTTATGATCCTGAAGACTAGCAAGTACAGGACAAACAATATAATGGAAAATTTCCCCTTTGAAGAAGCCAAATATCAGAACAATGGAAAGACCTGGGTGAGAACATCAGGGCAGTAATCCTTTCTGTCCTTTCTGTCCAAGTTCATATTCTAGAAATGTTCTGCAGTAAGGCCTGGAGTAAATTAATTAGATTTGGGATCTGCCCTCAGTGAGACAGTAACAATAATTAGCAATTGTAGGAATTTGTGTTATCTATGCACTATTTTAATGGATTCCCATTTTTTCATTTCTTTAATCTTTATAACAACTTTATAGAATTATAGTAGAATTCTTATACTTTATTTTATAAAAGAAGGAACACAAACAAATAAGCCACATTCACCATTATATTTTAAATGCCAGCAATAATGCCAAATACCACAGTTCATAATGGATATTTTCGAATGAATGGATAATGAAGGATGGATCAGGTTGAATCCCTGCTTTGCTGACTATGGTTGTATGTACATGATCTCCTCACGGTCTTGTTGTTTGTTTGGCAAAATGATGGCAAAACAATCATTCACAAACTCTAAGGCATAAAAATCTGCAGAGGTTCTTGCTAAAAAAAACCCTGCAATTAATTTGACCTAGAGTAAAGCTCATGAATCAACATTTTAATAGGTAAGTATCTTGAGTGTATTATTCTAAAATGATTTCTGAATATGCTGGGGATAAAAGGGAAAGCTGGTATGTTCTGAGTTCATAGTCCTTAGCACTAGATAGAAGAGTCACGATAATGGTAGTGGCCTAGCCAGTCAAAAGAAAAAAGTAGGAAAGTGTGATTTCAGTGAGAATGCAAGAAAGTCACCACTTGAAATTGAATCTGCGTACCTATCCTCTTCACTCTCGTGGAAGCATTTCTTGCTCTTGGAATTGACGGTTTGAGTTCTATAGTTCTTTTTGCATGTTTAGATTATATTCCAATAACCCTACCATATGTCCACTACATATCAGTAGCTCATGCCCCAATACACACATATAATTTTTGACTAGAGAAAGCTCCAATTCTCATGGGGAATTGAACAGTTGAAATTTTTTAAATTGAAAACCACAGCCACAGTGGAAGTCAGAGAACTTTCTACGGTTACTGACCTGTAGCAACTTGTGGTCTTATAATCTAGGACAAAACATTGCAGCTTGCCTAGTGAGTGCAAGGTGCCTAATTTTCTTTATTCAGAACTTACAGTATATAGATCCCACAACACACATACACAAACACACACACACACACACACACACACACACCACGGCTGATTTCTCAAATCAAATGGGAAAGATTGTTATGGCCAAGGTATAGCCAATATACAAAGCCATCAAGCCATTATCTTTTTTTTTTCTTTTAAGTTCTGGAGGGCTTAGGTACCTTTTACGTGGTTTCTAGAGAAATATAATTAAGTGTAACAGCAGATTAAAATCAGGTTGTGAAAAGATGTACATTACAGTTGATTTTGTTTTTTTGGGGGGGGCGGTGTTTATACCAGAGATCGAATTCAGGACCTTGCGCTTGCTGGGCAGGCACTTATGCCACTGAGCTATATCCCCAAACTTTAAGATGTACATTACAAAAATTTAAAAAAAGACAAAAAAGAGAATCATACAATGGAAGAGTCAGATAACAGTGCATGCAAGTAAGTGGAAAACAAACTGAAAACTATTTTAGCACAAAATTGGCAAAAACAGATTTAGAGAAATATGAGAAATTTCTCCTTTTTCTAATCCGTTATCTTTCCTAAGAGTAATGATGCCCTGTGTTACAACCTAAGGATATATGTTTCACCTTTCTCCTCCATTAATTTCTCTTTAAGCACGCTCAGCGTCTCTCAGTTCTACTAGAAGTGTAGGAGCAAAGCCTCATTAAGAGTTGCTGAGGACAAGATTATTAAGTGTGTGGTATAGCATTAGACAATATCCTATTCCCACTGGTATTGCAACACTCTTACCTAATCGCAGCAAAATGCAGGGGGTAACTAGACAAGAATTTGTTATTCACAGCCTACTTCAAGTGGATTAATTCCTACTTCCCTGGCTAATCAGATCAGTGAATTAGCTTGTGCATCCAACAAAATAGTTAAATTACTATTCAAAGTACATTCTTAATCAAAATGGGTGGAGGGGAGAAAAGAAAATCTGCAACAACTTAGATTTATATTATCACCTTTCACTTAAATTTAATCAACTCAAAATAGGTTGTCATAAGCCTTGACTGTTTAATAAATTTTTGGTATAAACTACGTTGATTAACATGCTTTCTAGAAGAGAAAAATATTAAGTAATTAGCGTGGAGTGGGAGAAGACAAACAAGGAGGGTAAATACCTATGTTCACTAAGACTAAAAGGATGGAGAATCACATAGAAGAGAGAAAAGTCTAGTACTCCAATCTTAGCCACAAAGAAATTTCAACCAAGAAGGAAAAAAAAAAGGTGACCTTGTTACCCCCATTCAGTTCCTCTAAGTGATTTCAGTGGGCAGCATAGCAACAGTTTCTTACGGCCATGCACAAACACTTATTTCTGGCTCAAATGTTTGCCGGGAAACAAACGTTCTCAAGTAAGTAGGTGGTACACTTCACGTCAGCCCTGCAGCTTGGCAATTCTAGGTGGATGGGAGTGATTAATGGGACAGCCAAGATCCCAACCTCAGGCGACTTCCGTGGGAAGCAGAGATTTAGCAAGGCTTAAAGGCAGAAGATGGCTGGGCACAGAGCCTGTTTCTCCACCACCGCCTTCTTTGCTAGTGCAGTTGTTCCAGCTGCTAGAGGCTTTCTCGTTGCCATGACAACCCTAGGGCTCTGGTAGGAACTCAAAGCAGAGCCTCTGAAGTTAGGTACCAAACACTGGAGCTCAACAAACGAAAAGGCAACTAGGGAGGGCAAAGAGAGCAAGGATCACCCATGCAGCATCCCCACAATGTTTAAGGGTCCAAGAGCGCGATCATATTTTTGTTTTTGTTGTAAAATGAGATCCTTTCTTGCCTGCCATTCTTCATCAGTGTCGTATTTTGGTTTTTGGTGGGCAAAGTATACTGCAAATCCTATCGCTGGAGAGGCGGCGGTGGAGCAGGGACAGGGGCAGATAACATGGGTGCCCAGAGAGAATGCGGGGGCCCTCTTCATTCATGCATGCATTCATTCATTCCTCCATTCATTCATTCGTACACATTCAACGTCTCCTTTGTGCAGGCACTCTGTCAGCTACTAGGTCTGTAAAGAGAAATGAGATCCCGCCCCATCTTCAAAGTTAACACAAGATAATTAACCCAGATTAACGGAATCCTCAGAGCCTGGGGAAAGCCACTTAGGTACTGCTTGCTTCCCCGGGTCTCTCCCGAGAGGCACATTCCGAATCCCAGTGCAGGACAGAAATGAGGCAGCGCCTGGAAACAGAGGAGTGAAGGCTGGCGGGAAGAGGGAGGCAGCCTTTTCTTTCCCTGGAGAATCTGTCAAGGCCACTCTAACGTTTCTCTGCGGCGGGGTGAGAGAAGTGGTTTATTTTTCTTTTAGAAAAACGGAGCCCTTTTTCCTACTGGGCTCGAGTTCTAGTAAGGGGAGCCCCGCCTCTTTGGGCCGCTGATTGGCCCAGCTCTTTTCGGGATAATTTATGCCATCATCCTCTCGATCTGATTGGCTCCCCCTCAGTTCCGCTGGGAGTCGCATCCTACCTGGTGAGGAGGTGTACAGCCTTCCCCACTCGCCCTGCTCCTACTCTGCTGCTGTAGAGGTGGGAGGGAAAGTGCTGGTTTGGAGACTGAGCCTGTGCAGCACCAACAGAAGAAGAGACCCAGATGGGCTCTTGGGAAGCTTTTCTCTTCTCCCCCTTTCTTCTGTGGAGTCAAAGCAGAGGGGTGGGGTTGATGCTCCTGTTACTGATCCTACAGTTAGGAAACTGGTGAGTAAATGCAAACACTTAAAAACTATTCTTTGCATATCTACCTATTTCCCCCCTTTCTTTGGGGAAAAAATCATCCTAAGTAATTTGCATTCCCAAGGAACCTGTGCAACATTTGCCATCATTTTATTTTCTGATTAGATCTCTTCACTTTCAGCATGAAATTACCTTATTTTTGAGGCACAGAGGTTCGTTCAATTGCTTTATGACTTCAAACAGAGTGTAAAGTAGAGAAGGGTCCCTACTGTGGTGGGATGTAGGAGACTGGAAATAACTGGTACTAAATTTCCTGCAATAATGCTTTGACGAACTTTCTAGATGATTCTGCATTTCAAAGACAAAGTTATTCCTCAAACTTACTACAAAGCCTGCCTGGTTTACATAATGCTTTTCTCTTTTTCTTTGGTAACTTGCTGGAATAAACTAGAGTTTTATAAGAAAGATTATAAATTTGGTTAAAATATCTTTCAGGATTGAAAATGAGCAATGCTTAAATCAGAGATAATTCCTTGTATTTTATCTGAACCAGATTTGAATGTTTTATTTTAATTGGCTGTGCACTAGTAATTTAAAAAATGTATGGTTATGTGAATGTGCTGTCTGTATGTGTGTGATATGACCAATCACAAGCCTCTAGTTTAACAAGGACAAGGCTGGGCTGTAATACTTTCCAGTAAAACTTTGGAAGCATTCTGTTAGGAAAATGAAATGCTCAGGTATCATACCTGGACCAAGGGAAAGAATAAAGAAAGGATTTAAAATATATTGAATAAAACCTGGTTATTACAAACGGTAGAGATATTACTACCTAAGAAAATATAACATATTACATAAGTACACATTTACAATTGTATTACTAAATTATGATTCTGCTTATAAGTTGAGAAAAGTACAATCACTATGCCACTGGAAGTCTCCATCTTATGATAGCATTACTGTGTGAATCATCGTAATAATTTCAGTGCACATCCAGAGTAATTTTGGCACTACCAAAAGCTGGAACAGCTATATTGGATTAAAGTCTATTTGTCTTGCTAGAAACAGTTTGACATTTATTTGTTTTTCAAATATTGTAGTCCATTTACCCTTTTCCCTTAGCAGTATGAACCTACAATCTCATGTGTCAAGTATCATTAACCTCTTTGGACACAGTTGCTTCATATACCAAGTGATTGCTTCTGGTTTTCACATTCAATATATTTAAGGTTTGAGCTAAAGCATGAAATGATTCAAGGGTTGTTTCACTAGCTTTTCTTTGAATCTGTGAAGAGAAAAATTCAGAATATGAGTGCCATGTATGTTTTTACCATAAACACCAGTGAGGCAGTGAGAGTGCTGTGATAGTTAAATGGATAATTTATTTTCTCATAATAATATAGATATGCTGGCTTATTCCAGGCAATGGATAGATATATTTTCAAAACAATCTATATCTTACTGTTAAAATTATCTTTCTTCCCCAGTTATGAAGTTTATTTTGACTTTTTAAACCAGCTAAAGTCATGCTAAACTTACCTTCTGAATATTTAATTGATGATCATTGATCTCAACATGTGTAAATCATGTGCAATCATATTTTCCCTTTCTCTTTGGCTTTTTCTAAGAGAGACATTTTAAAATTAACCACAGACAGTTCTGTTTGTAGCAATACTGGTGTCATACTACCTTCTGGATAAATCTTTAAAGTCATCGACGTTGTGACTTACTAAATTGGAAACTGTTATATCTCGTGCCAAACCAGAGGCAAAACTTATTTCTGCATTAGTTTCCACAAAGAGCATAAAGGAGAAACAGTGCATTAATTTTTATACTGCTCAATTAGGAAATCTGATCCTGTTGTAACTAGAAGCTGTAGTCATGGACGCTATGTTTCCTTCTCCAGGAGGCTCTATGGGAGCTTGTCAAGTTGGTTTGTATTTCTTCGGCTTGAATGACTTTTTCATAAGGTTGAAAACTATCTAACTATAGTCAAGTCTTCAAAAGCAGTTGAAAAATTACCTTGAGATTTTAGTTGTTATAAAAAAATCACCTCTAATAAGCTTGGACTATGAAGTTGTATTTTGAGAAAAAAATTAATTTGGTTTTAGTTGTTAAATTTCTAAGTATCAATAACCATATAAAGCAGATTTAGTTTCCCAAATTAAAATATTCAAAAATATACATATATATGTATAATATGTTATTTTCAACTTACTTTAAAAATATATTTTGTATGTTGGGGCAGTAAGTGAATGGTTTCTGTTTGAGTGCTGAGGTTTATGGTTCAATTTTCTAAGAAAATACCATACGAACATGAGAAAAAATATTAATATATTATGATGCTCCATGATAATTACATATTCAAAAGACTCGGAGACAAAAATTGATTCTAAAACTAAAATACAAACTCTTTCTGTACAGTTAATAGTTCTTTTGTGCATAGAATCTTCTAGGATATCCAAATAAGCAGTACCCTTCTTCACTTTCATTCCACTCTGTACGGCAAAGCACAGACTTGGCTAAGCAAGAAAACTAATGTTTGACATTTTATCTGAACATTAAACACATGGCTCTAATATTTTATATTTATATAATATTGATTAAAATTTGTTTAGGAACATAAAAATGTAAGTGGGGGCCCAAAAGATTGGAGACAATGGATGTAACTGAAAAATGTCTGTTGAGATCCTGACAGTTGATGATACCTATGGTAACTGCCTGCCATGGGCATGGAGGGAACCATGAATGCAGGTAGGATGCACAAGCTTCAGGGGAACAGTTCACACTGGGACAGGTACCTAGTGGGAATCCTGGACTTTACCATCGTCTTTAAATTCTAGTTTCAGCTCTACTATTTCTTTTTGGAATAATTTCAGGCATATAATTGAGGCCAAGTGTCCTTACTGATCATCTGCATTTCCAGATTGTTTCAAGACCAAGAAAAAAATCTGTGCAAGTAAAACTAGCATTTAACATTTTGTCTGTGAGGAAAGACGTAGTAACAGATATTCTGTGAAATCATGGTGAATCATGTTATTGTTTCTTTGTTAATGATAGTCATTTTAAATACAGTTGGATGTATGTCATTAATATTTGTAAGCCATTAAATATGTTTTTAGTTTTGGAAAGATCATTCATTTATTCAACAAATTTTTATTGAATATCTGTTGGGTGTTAAATGAAGTGAAATGAGTTTAGTTTTAGGTGATGAGTAGAATAGACACCAGTACTATTGGCAGGGCCCTCTCTATCCAGATCCAGGATATTAATGAAAAGAAAACATGTTTTATTTAACAGAAGTAAATATACCATCAGAACTCCAAAGTGAGAGAGTTTTAAACTTTTGAGGGCAGAAGATGCTTGTTGTGGCTTGTGTCTTGTCTGGCCAAAGCCTCATGCAGTTATGCGTGGGGTTTTTCAGAGGTGGCTGAATCTAGTGCATGATGCTGGGATTAAGGATGTGTAATTACTAAATTAGTCCACTTATTGGTCTGGCATAGTTCTAGATGTGGATAATGGGAAGGTCTACCCTGGATGTGGGTATGACCTGCCCTAAGGGTATGCAGCTTGGAGAGACTATAAGGAACTGAAAGAGGCCCGCTGCTTTGGCCTGCTATTTGCTGTTGCTTCTGCTTCCTGCCTTCCACCTTTCATGCCACGAACTGTTTTTTTCCTCTCCATGATGCCCTTCCGCCATGCTAACCTGCCTTGGAGCTATCCGATTGTGGACTGAAACCTCTACAAACTATCAGCCAAAATAAACCTTTCCTCCTTTAACTTCTGATGTTGACTGTTTTGCCTCAGCAATGAGAAATGTAGCAAAGACAGTGCTGGTATAGAAAGTCAGAATGAAAAAAGCAGAAGTAAAGAGCCACGTGATTTCCTATAAGCGATCCCAGAAGACTGTGGAGGAAATACCTTCGAAATGCCGATGACAAATATTCAGGCTAGAAAGTTATACTCATCAAGTTTCCAACCAAACACGAGGTAGAATAAACCTAGATGTTATTATTCACCTCACTGTACAAATGGAAAACTGGAACAGGAAACTTTAGGAACTTATTAATCTCTTGCTTATAAGTGGTGGATGTAAGACTTAAACTCATGTTTCTGTATACAAACCTGCATTTTATTGTAACAAAACACTCGTTACAAATTCAAGTGGTGACTTGCTGGAGGTGCTTCATTTGTTTCAGGATTCTGGGGAAGAAGTTCTGTTTGTGCTCAGGCCGGGAAGATGACCCATCACAGTCATGTCCCCACCTGATGTGGAGTTCGCAAACTGAAGCAAAATTTTGGCCAAACACTTACGTTTGTGAATGGACTTGCTCACAAATGGAAGCTTGGGTGAAACAAAGTATTACTGCAAATCAGAAGCAACTTCTAATGAAAGCAAAACAAAAAAGGAGAAAGGAGGAGGAAATGGTAACGAGGAAAGGCGAAAAGAGAAGAGGGAGAGTGAGGAGAGGAACGCAGGAGTAATGCGAGCAAAGGGCAGGGGAATGGGGACAAGGAAGGAAGGGCTTTGGGTCTAAATGCCCCCGCAAGTCCCCACATGCACGGCGCTCTGTACATGGTGGCTGAACTACGAGCGCGGGCCTTATCAGCGGGTTAGTCAGTGCTAACCTCAGAGCTAAATGGGATGTCCCGAGGGGAGGCGGATTGGAGGAGGCGGGCCTCAGGGAGTGTGGCCTGGGAGGGTCTAGCTCGCTCTCCCCTCCATCACTCTCTGCTTTCCCTCTGTCACGCCCTGAGTTCTTTCTCTTCTATCATGGCGCCCTGCCTTGCAGCCAGCTATGGACTGAAACCTCCACAAGCTATGCGCTAAAATAAACCTTTCCTTCTTAGAGTTGTGTCTAAGCAACGAGAAAGTAACTAAAACAGAAGGGAGGGGAGAGAAGGGAAGCAAGAATAACTCGTTCATCGATAGAAGCATAGTAATTAGAAAGAATCTTCTCTACCTATCATATACTTTCTGGAAACTTTGACGCCTTGGAGTAATTAACCTGGGAAAGAAGACCCAGGGATAGCAAATTAAAGAAAGGAATTTTTAGCATAGATAAGTTCTGTAGAGGAGTGACGGTTTCCAAGGATGCTATGTAGAATCTTGGTTGAATTTATTATGTAAACATACACTGGACACACCATGACCAGGTGACAGCTAGTTAAAGGTAGATTTTTTCTTCCAGGGCAAAAGTCCTCTAACAAGATAATGGATAACTTATAACGAGATTTCCTCAAACTGAAACTTCTTGGTGTGTTTCCTGTACTCAGCAGAAGATGAGTAAAATTTGTAAATTTTTCCCTCCATTTTTAAACATATCAGAATCTAAGTCAGTACTATAATAGTTTGACCAACTAAAGTTCTTTCTTTTATTTTCCGGGAAATACTCTTAGCTATCCATTCACTCAATCAAAATTTATTGCACTTCATTCAGAAACCTCCTTACTCAGTTTCCACGATGTGTTATCCAAGGTCCTGGGATCTGGAGATATAGGGATAAGCAAGACGAAGTTCTTGCCCTTTGCATAGTGAAAACAGCCCTTACATATAATACGTATTCTAGATGCACACCACAGAGAGCGAGCTGAGGCCTTGCTCCTAGTGAAGTAGTGCCCGTAGTTTTTGTTTAGCTGGTTTATTAACAGAAAGGCTTCAACATGCTTTAACTGCTGCTCAGAATTGTAGATGAGGTTCAGTGGGAGTCCTGAGGAGCCTGCCCTTAGTAGTTGCCTCAGTGAGAATCTGGAGAAGACCGGATGCTTTCAGTGGTTGCAGGCTGTTTAAGTCAAAGTTTGCAAAGGACATAGAGAAAAAGAATCTGATTGTGACCAGAGATTTGTTTCACAGTTCTGGAGGCTTTTGATATTTACTTATTTACTTATTTATTTATTACATATTGTTTCAATTGGAATTGAATAAAACTCAACACTTATTAATATTGTTTCAATTGTCTGTTTATTTATTGCATATTGTTTTGGTATTACATCCTGAAGTACATAACTTTTCAGTTCCTTCTGGGAAGTCGATACCTGTATGCCACACACCCGAATTCCCTTCTCACCCCTTCCCTTTCCCTTCCTCCCCTCTCTCCCCAGCTCTTTCTCCCCTTCGCACCTGAGACAGACCTGGCGTTCTACCGCCTAGTATCTACTCTTTGGTCCTTGTTGGTAGCTCGCCTTTCTCATAAAAGAGAAACCGTGTGCTACTTAAGCTTATGCATCTGATTCGTTGTACTTTGCATTATGGACTCAATGTGCACCCATTTTCCTACCAAAAACATCACTTATTTTTATGGCAGAGTAGTGCTTCACTGTGTGTAAATTCCATGTTTTTCTTTTTTCAGTCATCTCTTGTACTCTGGCCATTTGACATGTAGCATTAAAATAACCACATCCTATTAAAGGATATGTAATTTAGGTTAGTATTCAAATTCTGAACTCTTAAGAATCTTTTTTATTTTAAGGAAAATATGTTCTGAAACTTAATAAGGCTTCTTATTTTTGGACAAATGGAATAATAAAGTAAGAGAGACTATCTAAGAACAGAGACACGGAAGTGAACACAGATCCTGCTCTCCAAACTGTTGCTGGATCGGCTAGATCAGAAAATCCATGACTTATACATATAGAGCTTAACATAAATACTTTAATACAGTTTGATTAGAATATGATTCCATTCCTTAGATACCTTTATGGCTGCTGGAATGAAGGGGTCTGGCCACTGTGCGAATCTGTGGGGAGATTGCTAGGACCATCACCTGTAATTGTGCAAAGTGCCTGTTGCTTCAGTACAGGGGCAGATTCACCTCTCAGTCTTCCTAGGAATGAAACATTATCAAGATAATTTTCCAGCATGTCAGAGTGTCTTGAATACAGTGTCTTTTTCACTCAGTAGCCATGTTAACTAGTACAGAGTAACCATGTTGGCTGAATTGACTATAAGCGTGACTCAGGCATCTGTATTCTCCAAATTAATCCACTGTTTTAACTTGCGAGCACATATCTATCTCTGGGATTTCTTTAATAATAATTCCTTTTTAAAAATCCCTCAAATTTGTCATATCAAGGTACATTAGAAAGAATGGTTGTAATTTCTGTGGTAATTATTTCTATTATCTCCCTTTTGAAATGAATAATTCAAGATGATCTCATGTTAATGAAAATATTTCACTCCTATGTTAGGATTCCCAAGACTGAGAAAAGAAACAAATTTCTGCATTCAGTGGTACTAATTCCCATTTGCTCCACTTTTAAGTCTTTTCATTTTATTTTGTAATTTAATAAGCCTCGATGTGATACCTCCACTTTACAAAATTTTTAGCAGAACAGAAGCACTTATCTGATGAATAAAAGCATCAAAGATATAGAAAATGTGAAAGTTGTATCATTTATAAATATAATATGTCCTATCGGGCTCTAGATAGGACACAAAAGTGAAACAACAGAGAACATGGTGTGCATTTTACTGTACTCTGTATTCATTGGTCTTTTAAAAATATGCTTCAGTAAAAACTAGTTTTCTTTCTCTTCATTTATCCAGATTCTCCTCACCATTATGAGATCATGTTATCACCATACGGAAATGATGGATCTTTTGATAAGTGGCAAATATCATAGCTAACATTTTGGCCACATTTTAAAACTGATTTTCCTTTTTTACCCAAAAATTTAAACATAATTTTATCTGTCAGTCTCCATAAAGTCTTTTAAATTTTATTTTGTTACTTCTTGCTATCCCTAGTTTGGTTGCATAATCCCTATACTGGCTTCCTCACTCCAAAGGCCAAATATATTTTCAAGACCTTCTTCAATAATTTTATAATTTGGCTACTATATTTTTATCTTCACTGTATTTGAAACTTGCTGTGCAAGCTAAGAACTTGATATTGATTTCTTACGACTTCATGGACATTTTAAATCAATTTATTGTATAATTTATCCTTTCATTTCTAAAAGAATGAATCACCTTTATCATACTCATAAAATTAGGATCTGTTTTTCAGTGCTTCATCTGTTCCCACTGATTTCTTTATGCATTGCCACAATAGGCTTTGATTATAGTAACTTGGCTTTCTGTTTATTTTGAGAGGATAAATTCCATCTAATGATTCTTTTTCAGTGATTTCTTGTAAATTGTCACGCTGATTGTTAACTAGAATTGTTTGAACTGGTTACCTATAAAATTTAAGATTATGATTAAAGTTGATTTAATTTACAATTGAGGAACGAGGTATTGTTAAGCATGGTGGTGCATGCCTGTTATCTCAGAACTCTGGGGGCTGAGGCAGGAGGGTTGTTGTGAGTTCAAGGCCAGCCTGGGTTACAAAGTGAGCTCAAGACGAGCCTGAACTGAATAGCAAGACCCTGCTTCAAAAAGAAAAAAAAAAGAATATATATATATATATATATATATATATATATATATGAAAGGAATGAGGTACTAACAATTATTTTTCCTGATAAAAATATTTACTTTGACTTTATATTTTTCTATCTTTAGAAAATTCCTCTATTCCTCAATTTATTCTTTTGGTTTTGTTTGCACTAAACTTTTATACTTCTCTGTTGCATTTTCTACCATATTATAGGTTGTGTTGTAACTATGAAAGAAAGCAGGATTTTTTTCCTTCCATTTTATTTGTATTGAGTTAGTAATAATATACTAATACCAGGCAACTACTACATTTTAAACTTAAATTTATGGAATGTTAGCTATCATAATTCTTACATTATGCTCAATAATTTTAGTTATTTTGCAAGTTCATTGAGATTTATACCTGAAATTAACATAATATGTTCTAACACTTTTTCCACTTATTTACTTACTTAATAATTAGTACTTACTTAGTAATTTTCTGGTCTTTATGCTTTTACCATTCGTCAGACTTTGGGCTGGCTTCTAACAGCACCACACTGAGCAACTTAGCAATATGGCCAGTCTGTGGTAGAGGTAAATGCTGAGCAGGCTGAAAGCATGCAGTGGGCCCCACTTACCTAAGAGTCTATATTTGGTCTCTTTTGCTGAAATTTCAACAGCATTTGTCTTGATGTGCATCAAAAGACAGGTCTGATTTTCTGTCAAGCTAGTAAAATAAATTATAAAATCAATGGAAATTATTTAAAAACCTCTTTAATGCTTACACAAATTTAACTCAAATTTCAACAAGCTGTATGAGCAATAACACCCAGAGCTTCATTGGCGCATCTGTGGGAAAAGGAGCCCTTCTCCACTGTTGGCGGAAGTGGAGACTGGAGCAACCACTGTGCAAATCAGTGTGGAGATTTATCAAAAAACTAGGATTAGAGATTCCACTCAACTACCTATTTCGTTTTTGGCTATTTTTCCAGAAGAACTGAAACCTCATAGCACAACAATATATGTGCACCCATGTTTATAGCAGCACAATTTGTCATAGCTAAATCTTGGAAACAAGCCAAATACCAATCAATTGAGAAATGGATAAAAAAGACTTTTCTTTGCACTAGGAATCAAACTTATGGCCTCGTGCTTGCCAGGCAAGCCTTGTACCACTGAGCTATAACCCTGGCAAGATGTGGTATTTTTATACAATGGAGTATTACTCAGCTATAAAGAATGATAAACTGTAAAGAATGATCAACTATAAAGAATGATAAACGCCCAAAGAAGGGAGGAGATTATAAAACTCAGGGCAGAAATTAATGCAATTGAGATAAAGAAAACTGTACAAAAAATTAGTGAATCAAAGAGTTGGTTCTTTGAAAGAATAAATAAAATTGATAAACCCCTAGCGAACCTTATCAAAAAAAGAAGAGAAAGATCTCAAATTCATGCAATAAGGAATGAAAAGGGTGAAGTCACTGCAGATCCAAAAGAAATCCAAAAGATCATTAATACCTACTTTGAAAATCCGTATTCCCATAGGATAGAAAATACAGAAGAAATGGACACATTCCTAGAAAGGTACAAATTGCCAAAATTGAATCAGGAAGATGTAAAAATCCTGAACAACCCAATATCAAATAATGAGATTGAAAACGTCATTAAAAACTTACCAACAAAGAAAAGCCCAGGCCCTGATGGATTCACAGCAGAATTCTCTAAAACATTTAGAGAAGATCTAATGCCTATACTCCTCAAACTCTTCAATGAAATAGAAAAGGAAGCAACTCTCCACAACACATTTCTGGAGGCAAGAATTATACTGATACCAAAACCAGAGAGAGACCCAACCAAGAAAGAGAGCTACAGGCCAATCTCCCTAATGAACATAGATGCAAAGATACTCAACAAAATACTGGCAAATAGATTACAGCGAATCATAAGGAAAATTATACACCACGACCAGGTAGGATTCATTCCAGGGATGCAGGGATGGTTCAATATTCGCAAATCAATTAATGTAATACACTATGTTAATACAGTCAAAGACAAAAACCACATGATCATCTCAATAGATGTAGAGAAGGCTTTCGATAAAGTCCAACATACATTCATGTTAAAAACCTTAGAAAAAATAGGAATAGATGGCCTCTACCTCAATCTGATCAAAGCCATCTGCAACAAACCAACAGCCAACATCATACTAAATGGACATAAACTGAAAACCTTCACTTTAAAGTCAGGAACAAGACAAGGATGTCCATTGTCACCACTCCTATTCAACATAGTTCTGGAAGCACTAGCCAGAGCAATCAGACAAGAGAGAGAAATAAAAGGAATAAGGATAGGAAAGGAAGAAGTCAAACTATCACTATTT